>PISX010009550.1:0-75218 GCA_004024625.1 Mellivora capensis
CATAGTTTGGCTATTGTAGACATTGCTGCTATAAACATTCGGGTGCACGTGCCCCTTCGGATCACTACGTTTGTATCTGTAGGGTAAATACCCAGTAGTGCAATTGCTGGGTCATAGGGTAGTTCTATTTTCAACTTTTTGAGGAACCTCCATGCTGTTTTCCAGAGTGGTTGCACCAGCTTGCATTCCCACCAACAGTGTAGGAGGGTTCCCCTTTCTCCGCATCCTCGCCAGCATCTATCATTTCCTGACTTATTAATTTTAGCCATTCTGACTGGTGTGAGGTGGTATCTCATTGTGGTTTTGATTTGTATTTCCCTGATGCCCAGTGATGTGGAACACTTTTTCATGTGTCTGTTGGCCATCTGGATGTCTTCTTTGCAGAATTGTCTGTTTATGTCCTCTGCCCATTTCTTGATTGGGTTATTTGTTCTTTGGGTGTTGAGTTTGATAAGTTCTTTATAGATTTTGGATACTAGCCCTTTATCTGAGATGTCATTTTCAAATATCTTCTCCTATTCTGTCAGTTGTCTTTTGGTTTTGTTAACTGTTTCCTTTGCTGTGCAGAAGCTTTGGATCCTGATGAAGTCCCAATAGTTCATTTTTGCCCTTGCTTCCCTTGCCTTTGGCGATGTTTCTAGGAAGAAGTTGCTGCAGCTGAGGTCAAAGAGGTTGCTGTGTTCTCCCCAAGGATTTTGATGGATTCCTTTCTCACATTGAGGTCCTTCATCCATTTTGAGTCAATTTTTGTGTGTAGTGTAAGGAAATAGTCCAGTTTCATTCTTCTGCATGTGGCTGTCCAATTTTCCCAACATCATTTGTTGCAGAGACTCTCTTTTTTCCATTGGACATTCTTTTCTACTTTGTTGAAGATTAGGTGACCATAGAGTTGAGGGTCTATTTCTGGGCTTTCTATTCTGTTCCATTGATCTATGTGTCTGTTTTAATGCCAGTACCATACTGTCTTGATGATGATAGTTTTGTAATAGAGTTTGAAGTCTGGAATTGTGATGCCACCAACTTTGGCTTTCTTTTTCAACATTCTTCTGGCTATTTGAGCATCTCTGCTCTTAAAAGCCTTGGTTTAGAAGTGTTCACGCATTGCATTTCTACTTAAACAACATGCATATTATTTTTATATGTTCATACCTAGGTACAAGAAGGAAGGACTAAAGGAATGCCACTGTGGGATAAAGCACAGACTTCAATGGGCAGTTAGTTGGGTCTTCCATAGTCTATCCCTCTGTCCTCCAGAATACTCTTCTTCCCAAGGGAGATAACCCAGCATCCCACTTAGTACTATCTTTAACCCAAAGTCCAAGGATCTCTGGGTGATAAGTCCTCTATAAGGTCTTTACTTTGAATGAACAATGGGGAATGAGGCTAGGACTATTAAAAAACAAACTCCAGATTGGAAAAGGAGGAGTGATAAATGCACAGTGGTTTCTGGTGCATGGCATTGGAAAACATTCTTATTCAACCTGCATTATATTCCCCATTTCATCTTATGTCCTTTACTCAACTACTTGGAAGGTTATTTCCTGTCTGCTATCCTCAGACCACATCATTGCTGAGCATTGGAGATGTATGCTCTTTTGAGGGCCATAGAACTTTGAAGCTCCCTTCCTGTTGTGCAAATTTAGCACCGCAGAGATTATTTTAACAGTCAAAGACCTTTTCAGATTAGGTCATGAATTCTTTGGCAGCATAACTGCCTCAAAAATGTAATAGGCTTCTACCTTATTTGCTTCCTCTTTGCTCCACATACTAGTAAACCACACCCAAAGATCTTCTCTGATCTAGTTGTAAATCTGCTTGCTTGCTCTCTTCCTTATCTCTCTCAAAGAATTTTGATGTCTTCTTTCCTGCTGAGACAAAAGCTAACTTGAGATATTGGCATCTTAGTTCTGTGACTACCTCTACCACAAGACTTTGTTTTCTATCACAGCCACCCACTCCCAAGATCAAATCTTTGAACTCTTCATACCAGTAATTACCACCCTTCATAATCTCAATTTCAAATATCCCTATATCTGACCATCTCAGTCCCTCTAACATTCCAATTACAATCCTTTTACTTCACTGGGACCTACAAATCCCTAATGTTAACGCCTTCACAGTATCCCACAGTATTCCCTCATGTTTTCATTTCCATCTCTGTCTGACTTAGATTTCATGACCCCTCTTTAAATTCATTCCCTTATGTAAACCCTCAATTCCTTTGCCCCCTCCCACGTAGTTGTACTTCTCTACAAAACTTCATCCCTAGCTAAGTGCAACTCTCTGCCTATTCTATGTCTGAACGCAGGCAGCTGTGAATTGTTGGAGAAAATATATATAATAGTTCTTTCAATTCAGAACCACTAATCTTAGTGGGCCCTTAGTGTTATCCCACAACCATGCTACAAACCCCATGTCTGTTCACTAGCCTATCCTTCTAGAAAACAATTTCACACCTTTTTCTCTTAAACCTCTAAGAACTCTGTGTCAATCTCTTTGTCAACCTCTGACTTTTCTTCCTATTTCACTGAGAAAGTGTAAGCATTCAGAAGACAACTTTTAAAAGCTCCTACAGTAATATCCTCTTGCCTATCTCTCATCATATGTGTTCATTTATTTGTTCAGCCTTTCCTTGTCATAATGTGGATGAACTGCCTCCTAAGGTCAGCCCATCCGTTTGTGCACTATATCTCGCACATTCAAGCACAGCACTCCAGAAATTTTCTGGGGTTTTTTTTTAAGAGCAATTTCTTTTTAAGATTTTGTTTATTTATTTGACAGACAGAGACCACACGTAGGCAAGAGAAGCAGGCAGGGAGAGAGAGGAGGAAACGAATGGCTAATTCTCATTTCCACATTTACTTGATCTAACAGCATTGTTCATTCAAGCTGTCCTCCTTAAAACACTTCCTTGACTTGGCTTTTAGGACACAACATTCTAGATTTCCTCCCAACTCTCTGGATACCCCTTGGTCTCCTTTGCTGTTTTTTCTTCATCTTTCCAACACCTTGTAAATGTTGGAGTTCCCTCCCATTACCAAGCTTAGTCCTTTTCAAAATCTACATTTACTTTTTTGGTGATCTCATCTAGTCTCATGGTTTTAACATCATCTATATGCTGTCCTCCCTAATTTATATCTCCAGATAAATCTGCTCCCTAAACTCCTGATCTTTATATCCAACCACCTGTGCAATGTCTCTACATGGATATTTAGTTGGTATCTCAAATTTAACATCTCCAAAACTCAATTCCTAGCCTCTGGCTTTATCCTTAAAACTATTTTCCCATCGTAGCTGTCTTCCCTCTTTCAGTTAAGGCCAGCTCCAGATACCATGGAATCAATTCTTCATTCCTTTTTTTTTTTTCTCACACTCATGTATGAATCTTCAGCTAATTCCTCTGATCTCCATTCAAAATATGCCTAGACCAAATTAGTTTTCACCATCTCTTCCTTTTTTCAAAAAACCATCATCTCTTATCTACATTAGTTCAATGACCTTCTGACTGGTTTCTCTGACTCTATCCTTGCCCTAATTTCTACCCTTTACAGTCTCTTTTCTACTCAGCAGCTAGTGTGATCCTATTAAATATGTCACATTTATGTTTCTCCTTCATTTAGGCCTTTTCACCATAACTTCCCAGGTTACTGAGATTAAAAGCAAAGTCTTAACAGTGGCCTTACAGGATCCTTCATGGTCTGTCCAACTCTGACTACATTTGCTGTTACTCTCTCTGCTCACTGCACTTGGATTATATTACCCATCTGTTGTCTGTGAAAGGATCCAGGAGTGCTCCTGCCTCAGAGCCTTGGACTTTTCTGTTCTCTCTGCCTGGAGTACTCTTTCTCCAAATGACTATGGTTTGATGAATAGTCTTCACATCTTTCCTCAAATGTTACCTCTTTAGTTAGGGCCTCTCTTGATTACCCATTTAAAACTGGAATCTTGGTTACCCTAGCTGTTAGATAATTTAGATTAGATTGGATCTCATTGATAGCAATTTTAACTTCTTCCTGGGCAGTTTCACTTCTGCCTTAATTGATTCCATGCTGTCATTAATGGTTTTCTCCAACCTAGCCATTGCCTGGATAATTGTTACCCCGAATTCCCTTTACAACATACTGTTTATGTCCATATCCAATAGCTCTGATAGAGAGGGCACAGTCTCTGAATTTTTCCTCTGTTAGGCATTCCTCCTCCTAGTCATTTTGGTGAGAGGTGGTTGAGGGGATGTGTAGCTGAATATATCAACCATGATCCAGGAAAGGTGCACCCTAGAATGCTTCTGAGCAATCAAAAGTCACTACCAAACAGAAAGAAAAAAGAGAGAGAGAGAGACCAAGAGACAGGCAGACAGACAGAAAACAAAATGAGGAGACCCAGCCAGAATGGGCCCCAAAGATAAGGTTTATAAGGTATACAAACAAAAACGGACAAAAAGACCGACAAAAGTAAATGACAAGAAAAGAAAAAGAACCCAGCCAAAATGAACCCCTAGGATAAGATTTATATAATACCAGAACAAAAACAAATACACAGAAACACTGATGGAAGAAAAGATGAGAGGGTGGTTATAAATCCTCAATGTGGGCGAGGAAGGTTATTTTGATTCTTCCTGGGTGTATCTTGATATCTTTGTTAAAGGACTCAACTTCCCAGAGATAAAGGGAGATTAAAACTGGTTTATATATAGGAGTAGTGTTCATTAGGGAAAGAGGATTACCTTGAAGCTTATATCTATATGTATATTTAAAAAAATAGAAAAGCAAAAGAAAAACACAGGTATCTATGGAAAAAGTTCAAGTTAAAAGGTAATTATGGGGACGCCTGGGTGGCTCAGTTGGTTAGGCGGCTGCCTTTGGCTCAGGTCATGATTCCAGCGTCCTGGGATCAAGTCCCACGTCGGGCTCCTTGCTCGGCGGGGAGTCTGCTTCTCCCTCTGCCTCTGCCTGCCACTCTGTCTGCCTGTGCTCACTCTCTGGCTCTCTCTCTCTCTTTCTCTCTCTCTGAGACAAATAAATAAATAAAATCTTTTAAAAAAAGGTAATTATGGAATATGTTGTATTAAACTTCTCGTTGTAATGGTGAATAAGTTAAAAAATTAAAAAGAATAAGAATAGTGAGAATGAATTAAAAATAAAAGTTGTATCTATGAAATAACAGGTTTTAGAGCAATACTGGGAGCTTAATATCTTGTTTTCCCCTGATATTTGGGTTTCACAGTTTTATGGGGACCCTGTTGTGGTTGTCCTCTTGTTCTTTTCACTGGCTTTCTGGGGGAGGGGACTGCCACGCTGCTTTTCAGTCAGTCTTGCTTGGATTGAGTCCTCCTGCTCCCTATCAAGGTGCTAGGCTCTGTGGAAACCATTTTTTTCAGGCTTTTCTTCTTGGAGTTTTTTTTTTTTTTTCCCTTTGGTGGCTTTTTGTGGCCTTTCAGAGGTTTAATGGAAAGCAAACTGCACCCAGACCTCCATCTCAGAGAGAAGCCTCAGTCTGCTTCCCTCTGGTTGTCCAGAACACACAGAATTCCCTTTTGCAAACTCCGCTGAGCCGGGCAACCTCCCACAGGCAGTGCACATCCCCAGCCACTGTCTCCGGGGTCACCCAAAGCACCCACTTGTCTCTGCACCCCTGTGCCACTAAAACCATAAGCTATACTGGTCCTGGGAGCCCACTTCCAGTGGCAGCCTTTGGTGGGACTGCTGTCTGGGGTCCAGACCTCCCAAGAGATCCCAACTAGAGATAGCATGCTGAGATTTTCAAGCTCAGGCTGGGAGTGTTCAGACTCTTGGCCAGTCCTAGAGACCACTGGCTAGCCCCCGCACGGAACTCTCTCAGGTGCGGGTAACCAAGGCAGAAGATAGAATTAGTGATCTAGGGTACAAACTGATAGAGAAAAGGGATCAGGAGGAGGCCTGGAACAAAAAGCTTAGAAGCCTTGAAAATAGAATTGGGGAAATAAATGATGCCATGAAATGTTCCAGTGTCAGAATTATTGGGATCCCTAAGGGGGGAGGAGAAAGAAAGAAGACTGGAAGATATACCTGAACAAATTTTCCATGAAAATTTTCTCAATCTGGGGAATGGAACCAGTGTTCCTGTCCTAGAGGCAGAAAGATCACCCCTCAAAGCAATGAATCTAGAAAGACCTCAAGACACTTGATTGTGAAACCAATGAATCATAATTTTAGACAAGGTCTCTTGAGAGCAGCTAGGGGGAAGAGATTCCTTATGTACAGAGGCAGGTCCATCAGAATGACATCAGACCTGTCCACAGAAACCTGACAAGCCAGAAAGGGCTGGCAAGACATATTCAGGGCACTAAATGAGAAGCCAAGAATACTTTATCCATCAAGGCTGACATTCAAAATGGATGGAGAGATAAAGAGCTTCCAAGACTGACAAGGTTTAAAGAGTATGTGACCACCAAGCCGGCACTACAAGAAATATTAAGGGGGGGGGTTCTATAAAAGAAGAAGGAACCCAAGAGTGTCATAGAACAGAAATTTACAGAGCCAATCTATAGAAACAAGGACTTCATAGGCAACATGATGTCAATAAAAATTTATCTTTCAAAATCACTCTCAATGTGAACAGCCTAAATGCTCCCATAAAATGGCACAGGGTTCCAAATTGGATAAAATGACAGGACCCATCCATATGTTGTCTACCAGAGACCCTAAGGACCCTAAGAGAACCTAAGGATACATCCAGACTGAAATTTAAGGGATGGAGAAGCATCTTTCATGCCAATGGGCCTCAAAAAAAAGTGGGGGTAGAAATAAAATATCCATCTGATATGGATTCTCATATCAGATAAGTTAGATTTTAAACTAAAGACTGTAGTCAGAGATAAAGAAGGACACTACATTATTCTTAAAGGGTGTATCCACCAAGAAGATCTAACGATTGTAATTATTTATGCCCCCAATACGGAAGCAGCCAACTACATAAGACAACTGTTAATCAAGATAAAGAGTCATATTGATATGAATACATTAATAGTAGGGGATCTTAACACACCACTCTCATTAATAGACAGATCATCCAAGCAGAAAATCAATAAAGAAACGAGAGCATTGAATGACACATTGGACCAGATGGACCTCATAGATACATACAGAACATTCCACCCTAAAACAACAGAATACTCATTCTTTTTGAGTGCACGTGGAACTTTCTCCAGAATAGACCACATACTGGGTCACAAATCAGGGCTCAACTGACACCAAAAGATTGAGATTATTCCCTGCTTATTCTCAGATCACAATGCTTTGAAACTGGAGCTCAACCACAAGAAAAAGTATGAAAGGAATTCAAACACTTGGAAGCTAAAGACCACCCTGTTTAAGAATGTTTGGATCAACCAGGAAATCAAAGAAGAACTTAAACAATTTATGGAAACCAATGAGAATGAAGACACTTTGGTCCAAAACCCATGGGATACAGCAAAGGCAGTCCTAAGGGGGAAATAGATAGCCATCTAAGCCTCTCTCAAAAAAATTGAAAAATCCAGAATACACCAGCTCTCTTTATACCTTAGAGAACTAGAGAATCAACTGGAAAATCAAATTAAGACAACCCCACATACAAAAAGGGAAATAATCAAGATTAGAGCAGAGATCAATGAGATAGAAACTAGAGATACAGAAGAACACATCAACGAAACTAGAAGCTGGTTTTTTGAAAGAATCAATGAGATCAATAAACCACTGGCCAAACTAATCCAAAAGAAAAGAGAGAGGACCCAATTTAACAAAATTATGAATGCAAAGGGAGAGATCATGACTAACACCAAGGAAATAGAAACAATCATCAGAAATTATTATCAACAGTTATATGCCAATATGTCAAGCAACCTAGATGAAATGGATGCATTCCTGGAAAACTATAAACTTCCAAAACTGAATCAGGAAGAAATTGACAACCTGAATAGACCAATATCTAGTAATAAGATTGAAGCAGTGATCAAAACCTCCCAAAAAACAAGAGCCCAAGATCTGACAGATTCCCTGGAGAATTCTACCAAACATCCAAAGAAGAAATAATACCTATTCTCCTGAAGCCGTTTCAAAAAATAGAAACAGAAAGAAAACTTCCAGACTCTTTTTATGAAGCCAGCATTACTCTGATCCCCAAACTAGGCAAAGATCCCCAAAAAGGAGAATTCCAGATCAATATCCCTGATGAATATGGTAGCTAAGATTCTCAACAAGATCCTAGCTAACAGGATCCAACAGTGTGTTAAAAAGATTATCCACCATGACCAGGTGGGATTTATCCATGGGATGCAAGGGTGGTTCAACTTTCGCAAATCACTCAATGTGATAGAACAAATCAAGAAAAGAGAAGAACCACATGGTCCTCTCAATTGATGCAGAAAAAGCATTTGACAAGATACAGTATCCGTTCCTGATTAAAACAATTCAAACTATAGGGATAGAGGGAACATTCCTCAACTTCATAAAATCTATCTATGAAAAACCAAAAACGAATATCATTCTCAATGGGGAAAAGCTGATAGGCTTCCCTTTGAGATCAGGAACATGACAAGGATGCCCACTCTCATCACTGTTGTTCAACATAGTACTAGAAGTCCTAGCAAGAGCAATCAGACAACAAGAAGAAATAAAATGTATTCAAAACTGGTAATGAAGAAGTCAAACTCTCTCTCTTCGCAGATGACATGATACTTTATATGGAAAACCCAAAAGACTCCACCCCTAAACTACTAGAACTCATGCAGCAATTCAGGAACATGGCAGGATACAAAATCAATGTACAGAAATCAGTTGCTTTCTTATATACTAACAATGAAAAAATAGAAAGGGAAATTAGAGAATCAATTCCATTTACTATAGCACCAAGAACTATAAGATACCTGGGAATAAACCTAACCAAAGAGGTAAAGGATCTATACTCAAAGAACTACTTGTGAAGAAATTGAAGAAGACACAAAAAGATGGAAGAGCATTCCATACTCAGGATAG
Source organism: Mellivora capensis (assembly GCA_004024625.1). Taxonomy (NCBI): domain Eukaryota; kingdom Metazoa; phylum Chordata; class Mammalia; order Carnivora; family Mustelidae; genus Mellivora; species Mellivora capensis. The sequence goes on from PISX010009550.1 coordinate 8,991, forward strand.
GAAGATAAACATTGTTAAAATGTCTATACTGCCTAAAGCCATCTATACTTTCAATGACATCCCAATCAAAATTCCGCTGGCATTTTTCAAAGAGCTGAAAGAAACAATCCTAAAATTTGTATGGAACCAGAAGAGACCCCGGATTGTTAAGGAAATGTTGAAAAACAAAACTGGGGGCATCACGTTGCCTGATTTCAAGCTTTACTACAAAGCTGTGATCACCAAGACAGGATGATACTGACACAAAAACAGACACATAGACTAGTGGAACAGAATAGAGAGCCCAGATATAGACCCTCGGCTCTATAGTCAAAGAATCTTTGACAAAGCAGGAAAAAAATATACAGTGGAAAAAAGACAGTCTCTTCAATAAATGGTGCTGGGAAAATTGGACAGCTATGTGTAGAAGAATGAAACTCAAACATTCTCTTACACCATACACAAAGATAAATTCGAAATGGATAAAAGACCTCAACGTGAGGCAGGAAATCTATCAAAATCCTAGAGGAGAACATAGGTAGTAACCTCTTTGACATCAGCCACAGCAACTTCTTTCAAGATATGTCTCCAAAGGCAAAGGAAACAAAAGCAAAAATGAACTTTTGGGACTTCATCAAGATCAAAAGCTTCTGCACAGCAAAGGAAACAGTCAACAAAACAAAGAGGCAACCCACTGAATGGGAGAAGATACTTGCAAATGACACTACAGACAAAGGGCTGATATGCAAGATCTATAAAGAACTCTTCAAACTCAACATACACAAAACAGATTATCACATCAAAAAATGGGCAGAAGACATGAACAGATACTTCTCCAAAGAAGACATACAAATGGCTAACAGACACATGAAAAAATGTTCATCATCATTAGCCATCAGGGAGATTCAAATCAAAACCACATTGAGATACCACCTTACACCAGTTAGAATGGCCAAAATTAACAACACAGGAAACAACAAGTGTTGGAAGGGATGTGGAGAAAGGGGAACCCTCTTACACTGTTGGTGGGAATGCAAGTAGGTGTAGCCACTTTGGAAAACAGTGTGGAGATTTCTTAAGAAATTAAAAATAGAGGTTCCCTATGACCCTGCAATTGCACTACTGGATATTTACCCCAAAGATACAGATGTAGTGAAAAGAAGGGCCACCCGTACCCCAATGTTCATAGCAGCAATGGCCACAGTCACCAAACTGTGGAAAGAACCAAAATGCCCTTCAACAGATGAATGGATAAAGAAGATATGGTCCATATATACAATGGAGTATTATGCCTCCATCAGAAAGGATGAATACCCAACTTTTGTATCAACATGGTCTGGACTGGAAGAGATTATGCTGAGTGAAATAAGGCAAGCAGAGAGAATCAATTATCATATGGTTTCACTTACTTGTGGAGCATAAGGAATAATATAAAAGACGTTGGGAGATGCAGAGGAGAAGTGAGATGGGGGAAATCGGAGGGGGAGACAAACCATGAGAGACTGTGGACTCTGAGAAACAAACTGAGGGTTTTGGAGGGGAAGAGGGTGGGGGGTTGGGTGAGCCTGGTGGTGGGTATTATGGAGGGCATGTGTTGCATGGAGCACTGGGTGTGGTGCATACAACGAATTTTGGAACATTGAAAAGAAATAAAATAAAACTGGAATCTTACTCAGCTACCTTTTAGCCTCTAACCTTTCTAGCCTTATTTTTCTCCATAGCACTTATTACCATCTTATAACAAACAGTTTTACTTATTTGTTGTTATCCATATCTCCTCTCTTAGAAAGTAAACAGCTTGAGGGCAGAAATTTTATTTGTTTTATTCACTGTGTTTCCAGTGCCTACAACAGGCTCAGAGTAGATGATCAATAAGTACTTGTTGAAGGAATAAATGAGTGAATTAGTATCTTCCTACTCCCAGTCTAGGAAATTTTCCACTGTATAGATCCATCATTCCCATGAGGAAATGAAAATATCTTTGTACATATATTTTTTTTAGTATACGCATGTACATCTTATTTACATTTATGTAAAGTACACCACTAGATCATGCTTTTTTCATAGCAAATGTATAGATCGCTCTTCTACTCACCAAATTCTGATTTGTATTAGAATGTTAAACTATATGAATTGCAGATATTAAAATAATGACGAAGAACTACATTTTAAGTGCCACTTTGTGGTCACACAAAGAAGCAGAATTGAGTCAGAATGTATTTTTGCTGCCAGTCATGGAGACTTGCTTTTAGTCTGCCAGGCATTAGTGTATCTACTGATCCAAGCCATATTTTTATGCATTATGTTTTTTGTAACTGCCAGCATAGTCCAGACATGTGTCACAAGCGTTTAGAGGACAGACTGTGATCAATTAGGATACTGTGCCTCAATGTGACCTTCATTTTTGGCTAATTATATGTTGATTGCTACTAATCAGCATCGTATTTGAAATGAACAAATTGGTCTGCTAGAGGGAGAGACCAAAGAGCAGTTGCTATATTGTATTTTAACAGCTCGTTTGTGTCTGGAATGAAATTTGATGTGTTCCTCTTTAACAAACCACTTTTTGCCATCTTAATTACTTTCTTGTATACATTGCTACACAGCACTTTTAATATGGAGTGTACATTGTATGTGTGTATATTTAGGAATATAGAAATCATGGTCCCAACTCAGTAGTTCCTATTGTCACTTAAGGCCTGTGAAAACATTAGTACTTTCAGTATTCATTTTATAAATCCATTTAAATCTACCTGATAGGGGAACTAGTGAAGTTATGTTTCAAACCATATTATTGTCAAAGTCTAAATGTAAAGTATCTTCCAATATGTTAAAGGTTTATTCAGCTTAGCTCCAGTCAGAGTGAAATTTTGACATTTGTATTGATGATAACCTTAGCCTTCTTTAAAAAAAAAAAAAGTGAGCATCTTGGGGGCTTTGAATGTCCCTAAATAGTTCTTTGGCTTTTGCAGAAAGATACCTGTGAAATTTAAATATTTCCTCTAGAGGTGTGTGAGTGTGAGTGTGTGTGTGTGTGCACACACACACCTGCGCATGAATGCCTATGTATATATGAGAAACTGACAAAGAGAAAATACATACAGAGGTGTGAATGTGAGGACAGGTTGTTTGCCATGTCAGAACTTGTAGAAGAAATTCGGTTGTTGCTGATGCTACTACAAAACAACATTAACGGTGAGATTTGACATATCCATTTAGTTTTCCACCTCTTACCTTAGCTGTGGAGTTGACAACAAATGTCTGTGTGCAGTAGAAACACGACCCAAGTAATGGGGAAGAGCTGTCAGCTCAGCAGCAGTGTTTTTACCTAGCTGAGCTAGAATCTGGCCAATGAGAAGTTAACAAATTACAGCAGGCTTATGGAGCAAGTCAGAGCTGAGAAGGTTTTCATAAGGTGGAACCAAAGGTGGGGGAGAGAGTGTCTATGGACTGCAACTCTGATGGCTTAATGGGATCTTTGTTTTTTGTTTTTTTAAATTACAAACAAAACAAAACCGATAGAGTGTGTCCTTTTGGATTCTGCTTTCTCTCTGTGGAGTTCCTACTTAGATTTCAGTCACTCCACAATGGCTCTGTGGACTACTAGCACAGTGATCTGGTTTGGTATTAATAGGCTCTCTAAGGTCATTAGTGTAAAATAATTGCATTGGTGACCTCTCTGCCCACATTTGGCGGGTGTTGTTGGTAAAAGACTATAATAATGATTGCCACAAATAGTCCCAATTTTGTTATTTTCTTATAGTAATAAGTCCAATATTATATTTTGAGAATTGTTGAGAATTCACTGACATGGATAGTTATTAGTGGCATAAGTTATCAATATTTGGAGCCTTTTTAATGACCATTTTATTCATCTACAGAAAAGGAAGCAAGATTCTAACCCTGAAAATACATAAACTACACAGGCAAAATTAATCTTGCAAAAAATTAATCTTGCGTTATACTCTTATCTACTAACTCAGAAATGAATAAGGGAATATTTTATTTAAAAAATCCATCACTGTCCTGTGGTAGTGGTCACATGAATCTAAACATGATAAAATTGCATAGAAATGTATTTGCATGCATGCACACACACACATACACACACAAATAAATGAGTGCATGTAAGACTGGTAAAATCTAAATAAGGTTAGTGGGTGGTAACAATATCAATTTTTTGGTTGTGATATTGTTCTGTAATTGTACAAGTTATTACCATTGATTAAAACTGGTTGGAATATGTTATTTCTACAGATACAAGTAGATCTACAATTATTCCAAAATCAGATGTTAAAAACAAGACTGTCATTGGACATCTATTATCTTAACACAAATTATTGTCAAAAGGCAAGAAGTAGAGATTGATAACTATTACATGAAATTTTATTTTTTACATAAATTAGAAAATTGATGTAAGTTTCTTTGATGGAAAATGGTGCTTTGCTTCTTGTAGTGGTAGATAGCTTAGAAGTCTAATCTTACAGACGCTTCCTTGGTTTATTCAATTCAGTGGAGTCTCCACCACTGTGTTTTCCTTTTCTTCACAGATCTGTGTCTCCAAGTGCCCAGAAAAGTTTCTAACCTATATGGAAATACAATTTTCATACAGAACAAACAAACACTATTGGACATACTACAGCCAATTCTGCAAATCCCCTTTTGTTAAACCTGTGAAGGTATGTGTGTTTAAGCTTAAAACTAGAAAAGACTTTATCTGTTGTTTCAATCTCAAGTGTAAGATGAACATTTGTAATGGACAAGCTCCTAAATCATCTAGGAAATGATTATGTATTATTCCATTAAGACACAAATGCACGTGTACATACAGATTTACATGCACCATTTATAGCATATCATTGTGTAGACTTTGGGTATTATGCAAAACTCTTAAACCTGGTAAGTTGCCTTTAGCTTTAACTATTCCCTGAAACCAACAAATTCTCTACTTGGCTGGACCTTGTCATCAAGATCTAGGAGCTAACTAATGGTAATATTAATATTATCATTTCATTAATGTGGTGATGAAGATCCATGACTTAGTAACAAGTAGAATTTTACTTCCAAACCCAATTTGATAATTATTCATTTTTAAAAAATCCTCAAACCCTACCTAGGTTTGAGACGTAAGAAGGAATTCTGAAGCCCCATTATGTTAAATAGTATTAATGGCTTCTAACTTAAGAGAAGATGCTGTTTTTCCAGAAAAAAAAATGAAGAATTAGAGACTCAAAATGTGACTAAGACATAGATACACACTTTCAAAAGTGTGACTAAGACATAGATACACACTTTCAAAAGTGTGTCCTGACTTCAGTGGGTCTGGTTTTATTATTGTTGATTTGATTGAATTACAGTTCGAACATTTTAGAGCATTTGTCAAATAAGTATGTGTGTATGATAATCTTAAAATCATTCTTATAGGGGAGTAACATGAAATAATGAGATAATTATGGAGTTAAATTTTCAAAGGACACAATTTTTATACTGAGAATAAAAGTTGGCATTACATAGCCTTTGAAATGTTAACATGTTCTTCCTTCCATTTTAGACTCTCTCACAAGTCTTACTGGATGATGATTGTCCAACAGCAATTTTTCCAAGCAAACCATGTAAGTGGTTATTACTTATCTTATCTTAGAACATATAAGAAGTTACTTAATTCAGTTCCCTTAATTTCTCTGTTGACAAAATTGAAGCCAAGAATAGTTGTATGACTGGCCCAGTGTCCCAGAATTAATTAGGAGGAAACTAAAGCTAAAGCCCATTCTCCTGACTCCAGCCAGAGACATTTCCACAGGAGATCTGTTAGTTTTGGGGTTTTGCTGCATCAAGATACACAGAAAAGATTAAAAACTGATTTTAAAAGCCCAGATTGATTACTTGGTGCTCTATAAGCACATGTAAGCACACAGACATAATCTTGCATACTCACCCCTGAATTCAGCCAAAGAGTTTGTTCTGAAGTTGCCTGGGGTGTGATGGTGGGACATAAACTTGTCCTATAATTTGAAATTTGAAGTATTTACGTATCTCTTAAAGGAATTGATATTTTATATTTTTAATATTTATAAATTTTATTTCAAGACTATATAAACTTTGTTTCATTTTCTTTTTTAAAAAGTTACACAATCACTAATATCCCATTCCTACAAATATAATCCTACCCAAGAGAAATAATGTTACATAAAGATTACCATCACAATGTTATTCAGAAGAACTAAAAATAAAGAGAAAAAAAAAGGAAAGAAAAAGAAATAATCTTACGTCCAAGAGCAAGAAAGTGCTTAAATAAATTATGATGTATTCATTAAATGGAATATTTTAGAGTCATTAAATATAAGTACTATGTAATATAATGTTAATAAACTGTTATATACATTATAATGATAATTTATAATTATATATATTATATAATTATATTATTATATAATTATATATAAATTATTATAAATTATAATAATTTAATGTATAAATTAAAATAAACAAAAAAAGCTATTCAAAGAAAAATATTGGAAAGAAATATGCCAAAATAGTATGGATATTTTGGAGATGGCAAAGCTGTGGGCATTTCCTCTCTTCTTTCTTTTTTCAATTGGAGTAGAAGGTCACGTACCATTTTCTATTTGAGTAGAAAGTCAGGTACCATTGAAGTAGCTACCACCAAACACAATGCCTTACGTTCCCCTTTTCTTTGGGTCGTTGAGGACCCTGATGTAAAGATGTAGGTCTTTCAAACAACTTCATGTTGCCAAGAAGAATGTTACAAAAGGATAAAAATGAATCCTTAGTCACTGAAGATATAATAGGCATAAAAATATAAGACGTACCTGCCCTTACAAGTGAAGTTTGGTTAAATCACACAATATAAAATGTACACTGGGGATACAAAAATTAATAAGGCATAGTCCCTCACAGTACAGTAAAGGAGACTTACAGTAAACATCACAGTCAACTTGTGTTCATTCCCTCAATAGGTAATTAAGCATACTACTTAGTTGAATGGTATACAGCTAATAAAATTCACTTATTAAATAGTTTATGAAAGGAAATAAGTAATATTAAAAAAAAGAAACAAGGGAAAACCTTACATTTATTTTATGGTTATGACTCTCAAAAAATTTTCTTGCAGAGAAAGACTAGAAAGAAATTCATCTAAAATGTTAGAGAGTTCATTGTGGGTGGTAGGACTATATATTGTTTTGTATTTTCCTTCTTATTTTCTCTACTTTTCAAATATATAATGGACATATTTAGCCATTGGGGTTAACTGATTGAATAAAATTGCCCAAAACAGGGTTGGAACTCTCTGGGTGGAAACAGTCCTATTTAAGGCGTGGCAAAGGACAGAATGCACAGTAAAACTAAAAGGAGGCAGTAGAGAGCCTGGGTATATAAGCCAAAGGAAGAGAGTTTCCAAAGAAAGGGTTTGTCTACCATGTCGAAGACTCAGAAAAGTTACCTCAATTAACAGCAAATATTGACTGAGTTCTACTATATACCAAACACTGTGCTAGGTAATGGTTGAGTTCAAGCAGAATAATGACTAAAAGATATTTGAAGGTTTTGGCCATTAAAAACTATTGGGATCACTGGGAGGAAAATTTCTTTGGAGTGGTTGGGACAGCATGTGATTGGATTGAGAGGGAATAAAAGCAGCTGGTAAAGACTACTATGTCAAATTTGCCAGGGAAGAACCAGAAAAAGATGAGGAAGATACTGAAGGACTCAGCCTTATTTTAAATGCTCTAGGAGATGAAAGTAGGTAGACAGGAGATCATTTTAAGCCCAAAAAGTCAGGAAAGGCTTGGTAAAGACCTATTTCTTCATTACTTATATCAACTACTTTAATATTTTCAAGGTTAAATTCCCTGAAAAGTCATGCAAATCTGTGATGCTTCCTGTAAGAAAAAATATGAAAATGATCCACTTCTGATTTCTCTTCCCTCTAGATTTAAAATTGGGGTTTTAAAATATTTATAGTAATACAGATATGTAAAGAAGTAAGGATTCTATTTAATCAAAACAAGTATAGAAAATTGAACAGTGAAGTAACTCTTCTGAGAAATAATGCTAGTCTACAAAGTGTGGGCCATTTTGATAGCTTTAGAATTTCTATTTCCAGTCCCTCCAAAAAACCAGGTAAATGAGAAAGCTAGAAGACACAAATTATTAAGACTCACAAATAAAAATTCAGTTGTCTTAATGGCCTGAAGTTTGAGATAGTTCTTATTTTTCAAGAAATTATTCACTAATCTCTAGTTTTCAAGGTTTCAGTCAAGGAATATCTAATTTTTTTTTTTTATAAGAAAAAGTAAACTCAGGAGTGCCTGGGTGGCTCATTCGGTTAAGCGTCTGCATTCTTCAGGTCATGATCCCAGGGTCCTGGGATAGAGCCCCATATCGAGCTCCCTGCTCAGCAGGGAGCTTCTTCCTCTTCCTCTGCCTGCTGCTCTGCCTACTTGTGGTCTCTATCTCTCTGTCAAATAAATAGAAAATTCTTTAAAAAAAAAAAGAAAAAGTAAACTCTGGACATCTGGGGGGCACTTCTTCCTCTTCCTCTGCCTGCTGCTCTGCCTACTTGTGGTCTCTATCTCTCTGTCAAATAAATAAAAAATTCTTAAAAATAAAAAAGAAAAAGAAAAAGTAAACTCTGGACATCTGGGGGGCTCAGCCTAATAAGCATCTGCCTTCAGCTCAGGCCATGATCCCAGAGTCCTGGGATGAAGCCCCACACACACCTGGCTTCCTGCTCAGCGTCGAGTCTGCTTCTCCCTTTTTTCTCCCCCTCCCCACTGCTGATGTGCCCTCTCTCTCTCTCTCCCTCTCTCTCTTAAATAAATAAAATCTTTTATAAAAAAAAGAAATAAACTCAGTCATACAAGTAAATATAGCCTTTCTGTTAAAAATTTTTTTTACCATGTGAGATGTTATCAGTATTTTTAAAAACCTATGCTGTGCATCTTACTTATTAGTGACTTGATGAATGTACCATGTGTAAAATAACAAGTTTAGGGTGTAGCTTCAGATTGTGATCATATTTGCTTTCTACAGCTGTCTGAGCACCATCAGAAAACCTTCTGACCATCAAGTAATGGGCAATTATCTATGTTGAGCAATATGCCTATAGTTGTCTAGCAAGAATTTGATTATAAATAACAGAAAGCTTAAGAAAGGGAGAACATTACATAGGAAGAAGTAGAAAAATGACTACCATAATTTTATTTTTCTTACAGTTCTCCAGAGATGTTTCCCTGACTTCACTACTAAAAATGGCACTTTGACAGTAGGAAATAAAACAACATTTGAAGATGGAAGTGGAAAAACAAGAAATGCTATGGAACTCAGGACAGCTGCAAAGTATGTTTGTTTGCATTCTTATTTTCAGTTTGGATGAATCCTATTACTGTACACAAAACTAAAACTTCCATTAGGTTAAGGGTTATAGAGGAAGAATATGCATTATTATGAAATACACATGTCACCATAGTTTGGAGACCCTGGTGTGTATTGTTAAGAAAAACAGATAAAGGAGAAACCAAAGTGAATTAGATAGTGCAATGATGTTTTTTTAAATGGTTAAATCTTTCATTATCAACAGATATAGAAATGAGATCTCAATAAGCATATTGAAAGACCTTAATGTACTTGTTGAGTGAACACAATAAAAAGATGATTTTTAAATCATCATTCAAGAAAATTGACTAAAATAATGAAACTGCCAGATGTTTTAAAGGGAAGTGGGCCTTAAGAAAGTCAAGACAACCATGGTAATGTTTCTATGTACTAACTACAAAGAAGTCAATTTACTCTTTCCCTCCGGGTACACATCATGATGTTTCAAGTTATAGGGAAATATAATTCTCTGGGTGGGTAAAGTCACATGTGTGCACAAACAGAGTATCATTGTATAGCTCAGTTGTTGAATTAAAAGTGAAACATAAAGATACTCTAAAAATGTTTTTCTCTTCCAAAGAGTTTAGCAGTCCAAGTAGAATACTATAGGCCCTGCATATTTCAAATGTAATAGCAACATGATGAATTTCACGAATATAAATCTATGCGAACCAAATCACAAAATAATAGTACAAGTGCAGTTCCACTGATAGAAAAATTCAAAACCAAGTGCAACTAAATTAAGTTGCCCAGCGATGCATATGTAAGTGGTAAAACTGAAAAAGAAAACTAAGGAATTATTAGCACAAAAGTCAGGTTTGTGGTTACCTTAGTGGAAGGAGGAGGTGTTTGTAACTGGGGCACACTGGGAAAGGGACAACAGTGTTGTAGTTACATAGCATTCACTTCTGATAATTCGTCAAACTGGACAGTAATGATTTGTGCACTTTTCTGTATGTGCTCCATGGTGCCTTCCTGCAACAGCTGTCAGAGGATTAGAAAAGGGAATTAAGGATGATGTTCATTCTTGACTCTATGGATTTTGTAAGCTAAAAACTGATCTTATTTTAACTCATTTCTTAGAGTGAGATTTCTGCAATATTGAGGACATGTCACATATGTTAAAAAGGGATCTGTTCACCATTCTTGAAAGCCACGTTCTCTGTGTGTGTAGCTATAGCTGCCTTTGTAGTATACCAAAGTGACATCCCGCATATTGTGGTGGCTGGGGAAGGAGTGCCTCTTGATAAATGGTTTCTAAAAATATATTTTGAACAGCATCTTGCAAAACCCCTTTTATCATAACAAGAACATTTCTGTTTAGTGGCAGTCAAAATAATTGATTTTTTTCCTCCTTTGAATTCAGTCGTGTCAATAAAATCCTTGATGCAAGGGCAATTGGAATAAAAGTATTTGAAGACTATGCAACAACTTGGTATTGGATTCTCATGTAAGTGCAAATGTTGATGTTTCTTCTCCAGCCCCATTTTATCCTTGTTTTTATCGCTTTTGTCAAACTCCCCATTCAGGGCGTCTAGGTGGCTCAGCTTGTTAAGCATCTGCCTTGGGCTCAGGTCATGATCCCAGAGCCCTGGGATGAAGCCCCACATCCAGCTGTCTGCTCAGTGGGGAGGCTGCTTCTCCCTCTACCCTTCCCCTCTGCTCCTGATCTCTCGGTCTCTCTCTCAAATCTTTAAATAAATCTTTAAAAAAAAATTCCCCATTCATATTTGTGAATAAAAGTTTGACTCAGTTCCTGCCATTTTCTTTTTCAGATAGGCTGAAAATGGGGCAAAGATATTTGCAAATATACCCAGTGTTACAAAAGTTATAAGAATGAAAATTTGAACTTTATTCATTAAATTCCCAATAAAAGTACTTGTATAAATATACTTGAAGTCATGCGGGAACAACATCTGTAGTATGTTTGCTTCTTACTGCTATGTTACAGTGAATGCAGTTTTATTTCTCTGGGTCTGTTTTCTCATTTGTACTTCCCTTGACCTCCAAAGGATCACTCTTATTTTTTAACACATCCTTTCCACATAATGTTTGTTATTGTCATCACCAAAGGTCACTGTAGTTATGAAGAGCTGAAAAATATATATGAAAGGAGGAGGAGATTAAGAATTTTTAGACATAAGATTTGCATTCCTGAAAGGTATGGGAAAATGCAATCACTCTACTGGAGCAGGTGCATGTGTCTGATATATTTAAGGCTATTGTTACTCTCTGGCTCTTATATCACCTTCTTAAGCTGTAAAAGCATCTATGGTTCCCTAGTGATCAAAGAGCAAAGAGAAAACTCCTTCAGATAGTTATAAGGCCCTTTACAGCCTGGTCCAACTAGTTTCCCAGATTCATCTCCACCCATGTTACTTGATTAACCCTATAAACACATGAAATAACACACCCATTCTTAGACTGTCAAGTCCCCTGTTTTTGCACATTCTGTTCTCTTTCCTAGCACATCCTAACTGTGTCCTGGGCAACTCTGTCAAATTATTTAAAATCATTTTTGTGTAAATTGTGAAGTCTTTCTTGACTTCTCCAGATATAATTACATTTCCCCTTCTGTGTTCCTCCTACCCACACACATGCACACACATGCACACACACACACACACACACATACACCCATATACATACACACATGCCTATCATCCAAATAGCACCTAGAATTATATGTTATTTACCTGGCTCTCTGATAAACTATGAATTTTTTATGTAACTATGTCTAACTCATTTCTATTTTTCTACCTCCCAGTTTGGTCCTTGAAACATAGATGCAAAGAAAATGTGGGTTCAAGGAACAGTTATAAAACCACGAGGGGAACAAGATAGATATAGTATATATAATATATATAATGTAATATAATATGTAATACTTAATAAAGTCAAAATTGTTTTGTGTGTAAAATAGTAGTGATTAGTTTGTAGAGCTGTAAAACTAGCTAGTGTTTTTTGAGATTTTACTCATTTCAATGCTTTGTCTTAAACACAATAATTATTTTCAGTGTGTATCAGTATTTCAGGATCTCTCTCCATAGCAGAGATTGTAGTCTACACTTGACAGTGGTTAAACTTGTTCCCCTATTGTCAAACTCAAATATCATTAGATAATTTGCATATTCCTTCTTTATTTTGGCTTTTTAACTACTATCTGAAAAAGTAGACATTATGATAGACCTTTCTATTTACCTTACTCCCAACATACACTGAAACCCTCTCCATCCAGGCACAGCTCACACCACTAGAACATAAATACTCCTTATCTTCAACTCTTCTGGTTCTCCATCTGTCTCACAAATATAAAGCCAAAGACTAATATGCTGTGCCTTTGTTTATTCAGTTACAATTTTATGCAGGAATTAAAAACAGAGAATAAACAGCTATATTTCTTTTCTCCCCACTGACCTTTTTGCTTATTCCTCTGGGACTATGCCATAGAATAATGTTTCAACCATATTAAATATTTAAGCATTAAAGTATCTGTGATTTTAATAGGGAATGCCTTCTGGAGTTGAAAGCATAGGCTTTGCAAGAATTGTGACCTTAGAAATTACTTTGATACAGTGCTGTCATCTATCCAGTGACCGTATTTATTAAGATTTTTTTTAAAGAAAATACTTGGAGACCATAAACTCAGTAAATTTACCAGGCAATGTTTCTGTTTGGAAACTTACAAAGAGTATCAGAGGTATCAGTTCTTAATGGAAACATCATCTGAATTTCTAATCTTAATGAATTCTGTTTAATGAAATTACCTAGAAGAATTCAATATGGATTTAACCTGGATATATGGGCTGGGGGTGGGGAGTGGGGAAGTATCTCTAGTATTTCAAACTCTAAGATAAAATTAAAACCAAAAACATAGTCATGCTGCTGATTGCTTGATAAAGTCATATGGCCCAGGAGCTGTATCATGGCTCCATATAATGGCCCACAGATCACCAAGGACCTGAAATAGATGTCTGGTGATGTCAAACATCACAAATTATTAAAAATAATTAGACTATAATAATGACTACAAAGCCATGGATTCAGGAACTGTGTGGGCAATTATTTTTCTTTTCTGCCCTAAGACTGCTCTCTTACTTCTAGATAGTTCTGTTGTATAAGGTTTCCTTCTGTTACTATCATGGATATGTTTTATAATTTGTCACTTAGTGAGACATGTGGAGGGGAAAAAATACAGCATGACAACTGTGGCAGATAGGCCAAAACTGTAGGTTGAAGGAATTGTGTTTTTCTTTAAACAGTGGTTGCTACTGGACTTCCATTTACCGAGGTACACAAATTTTGACTCAGGTGTGAAGTTCCTGACGGTCCTACTCTTTCATATGAAAGTCTTAATAGAAACTATTGTTTGTACTTTTTAATATTATAAATATTTCTATAGCCAGCAAAAATAGAATAATCTGAGATTATTCTGAATGGAAATGTTGTCTTGCTGTTAACTTTATGTTATGTTTAGCACACTTGACCCCTTTGTGTTTTATGCTTTTTTCTCTAGTGGCCTGACTATCGCCATGCTCCTTAGTTGGTTGTTTGTGATACTCCTGAGGTTCATAGCTGGATTCCTTTTCCGGGTCTTCATGGTGGGTGTGATTGGAATTATAGGTTACGGTAGGTATCGCCCTTCTTAAAAATCAAAAGTATCAAAATAGTCCTTTTCTTTCCAGTTGCCATTATCAATTACCAGAAAGCATTTAACTTGCAGTAAGTTTAATTATTTACTTCTCACCCCAAAGTATTAAATTGAGAAAAATTATTTAATTTTGCATATATTATTTCTATAACTTTTATCTTCTTTATCTTGAAAAAAATGCTATTAAAATGTTCTACATGTTTTCCTTGGTGACCTTTGGTCCCATGCCTTATGGTTATTAAGATGGAGATAAAAAGAACACCATTTAGGTTAATGAAAAACATTTCAGAAAACTTGTTTTATTCCTTTAACTTTTTTGTTTGAGCAAAGGCTAGGTCTGTGTAGTTACAGAAGTGTGATCTCTTTTTCTCTTTCAATTTACTAATTTTAATTCAGGTACTGTCACACTTTCTAATAGCTGGCCAGTACTCCATAATGAGGCATCACCCTCTAGAGGCAGGTATTCTGAATTACACTCTTTGGGTGGAGAATTACTTTGTATCAAGTTTGAAATCTAACCAATCACCTAGTCCCCTCAAAAGCAGTACAGTATGAACACCAAAAAAGGAACTGAAGTTTCTTCCAAGGAGCAGTGTAGCATTTATGGCAGCTTCCTTCAGAGTGCTAATAAACATATGGGGCCAATATATGAATGTTTGTGAGGTTTCTATTCAGGAGTAATTTCCCCTGCAATACCATTTGGATTGACAATGCACTTTTATGGTAGCAGACACCAAAAATAGAAATTTCCTATTATTGTCACCTGAAGAAGAGCTTTACACATATCAAGATAAGAATGATGTTGAATTCCCGGGTTGTGTAGTTAGCCTAGTTCTAATCCCAGCTCCATAACGGATAACTGAGGAACTTTGGAAATGCTTCCTAATGATTGTAAGACCCAGTTTTCTTATCCATAACAGCACAGTAATGGTACGTATCTCCATCTCACGAGGTTGTGAGGATTAACTGAGATAATGAATATAAAGCTCTTAGAACAATATCTGAAAAACAATATACTCTCAGTATGTATGTGTTGGTTTATTGTTACTGTCCTCCTTGTTATCCTCAATAGGTTACTAGACAGCTTCAGGTCTCCTCAGGGTTTCCTTATCTTGCTCCCTCTGTGCAGCTGCATATGAAAAGGTTGGGTCAGTCAGGTGGAGGAATGTAAGAACTGCTACCCCTTAATCAAAGACTCCCAAGAAGGCTTTTTGTATAAAAGTCTTTTGTGTATGTTTCTGCTTGGAGCTCAAACTAAACTGCCCTTTACTACTATATAGCCTCAGCATGTGATTCAGTCACTCTTATTGTCATCAAGAAGGGAACGACAGTAAAGTCTGGTATTGATTTCGGTGACTTGTCGTAGGGGGAGCAAGAAAAATCCGAGATTGGCTACAATTCAAGTTTGACAGTGGCAAGAAGGAGAGAGAGTGTCAATATATCAAAAATACAGGTGAAACAACCAATTTCAGCTCCCTGTTGACTCCCTAGGTAGTTCTAACTCAGCAGTTAATGGTGTGGCAAGTCAGCTTAAAGCCATTCATTGGGTGGGGAAATGTCCAGTTAGACTGAGAAGTATAACACTGTGTAACTCACCTTTGCTACTACCTGGGACAACCAATTTTCTCCATATCTTGGGAAACCAATCATTTCCTGCAAAGAACTCCCTATTTCCCAAGTCAAGCAACATATGAAAAAGCCAGGCTATTTGTGGGCAAGTGCCCTTGAACATCAGTGGAACAATTCTTATTGACCAGAACAAGTTAAGATTTATACAGGAGAGGTCATAGAACAGTGGGGTTACAGACATGGATTTGGAGTTGGAAAAGGCACAGATTCATTGCACATTAACTATGTGATCCTCTGCAAGTACATGGTCTAATTAGTAGTTTCTTCGACTATACAATAGGATTCTGTGAATATTTTTAAAAATAATGTACATAAAGCCCTTTGAAAGAGGCTTAGTACCTACTAATTGTTCAGTAGAAAGTCTTGGTTGTAGTTATTAACACAGGAATGGTTGTTGGATTTTCTTGAATGCTTGTCTGCATCTATTGAGATTATCATATGATTTTTATCTTTCATTTCATTAATGTGGTATATCATTTATTTATTTATGGATGCTGAACCATCCTTGCATCTCTTGAATAAATCCCATGATGTATGATATTTTTAATGTAGTGTTGAATTCAGTTTGCTAATATGTTCAGGATTTGTACATCTATGTTCATCAGGGGTATTGGCCTATAGTTTTCTTTTCTTGTGGTTTCCTTGTCTGATTTTGCTATCAGAGTAATGTTGGCTTTGGAAAATGAGTTTGGAAATATTCCCTCCACTTTTGTTTTTTGGAAGAGTTTGAGGACTTCTTTGAATTTTGGTAGACTTCACCAGTGAAGCCATCTGGTCCTGGCCTTTTGTTTGTTGGGAGATTTTTGATTACCAATTCAATTTTCTTAGTAGTAACTTGTCTGTTAGGTATCCTAGTTTATCATGATTCAGTCTTGGTAGGCTGTATCTTTCTAGGAATTCATCTGTGTCTTCTCAGTTGTTGAATTTGTTGGCATACAGTTGTTCATAGTATAGTTGAACTTTGAATATCATGGGTTTGAATTGCATGTGTCCACTTATATGCAGATTTTTTTTATAAACTCAGGACTGTAAATGAATTTTCTTTTCCTTATGATTTTCCTAATAATTTTTTTCTTTTCTGTAGCTTACTTTATTATGAGAATACATAATACATATAGCATACTCAGTGTTAGGGGTTAATGTTAACTGTTAATCAGCTGCTGTGGTATCAGTAAGGCTTCTGGTCAATAGTTGGCTATTAATAGTTAAGATGTGGGGGAGTCAAAATTTACATATGGGTTTTTGACAACATTGGGGTAGGTACCCCAACCCTCCTGTTGTTTAAGGATTGACAGGAGTCTCTTAGGATCCTTTGTATTTCTGTAGTATCAGTTGTAACCTCTCCTCTTTTCTGATTTTGAGTCCTCTCTTTCTTGGTGAGTCTAGCTAAACACTTGTCCATTTTTCTCATCTTTTCAAAGAACCATCTCTTAGTCTCATTGATCTTTTGTCTTGTCTTTTTAGTCTCTGTCTTATTTATTTCTGTTCTAATCTTTGTTATTTCCTTCCTTCCAACTTTGGCTTTCATTTGTTCTTTTCTTTACACCTCAAGAGAGTTATAACGTTAGGTTATTTGAGACTTTTCTTGTTTCTTGAGGTAAAGCTGTGCCCTTATGAACTTCCCTCTTGAACTGCTTTTACTGTGTACCACAGATTTTGGTATATTTCTATTTTAATTTGTCTCAAGGTTTTATTTTCTTCTTGATTTCTTCTTTAACCTATTGGTTGTTTGGTAATATGTTGCTTAATCTCTATGTATTTGTGAATTTTTCAGTTTTCCTCATGTAATTCCTGGTTTCACACCAGTGTGGTCAAAGAAGATACTCAATAAAATTTCTGTTCTCTTAAATTTATTAAGACTTGTTTTGTGGCCTAACATATGATCTGCCCTTAAAAAGACTTTATGTGCACTTGAGAAGAATGTGTATTCTGTTGTTTTTGTTGGGATATTCTATATACATCTGTTAAGTCCACCTGGTCTAATGTGTTGTTTAAAGGCTGATGTTTCCTTACTGATTTTCTGTGTGGGCAGTCTTATCCATTTATAATCCCATTTACAGTTGCATCAGAAGAATAAAATAACTAGGAATAAATTTAACAAAGGAGGTGAAAGTCCTATGTATTGAAAACTATAAAACATTAATAAAAAAAGATTGGAGAAGACACAAAAGATGGAAAGATATTCTATGCTCATGTATTGGGAGAATAAATATTGTTAAAATCTGCATACTATCCAAAGTATCTACAGATTCAGTGCAATCCCTATCAAAATTCAAATTGCACTTTTAAAATAAGTGGGGCAAAAATAAATAAAAAAAATAAGTGGGGCAAAAATAAATAAATAAAATAAAATAAATGGGGCAGATAGTCCTAAAATTTGTATGGAACCACAAAAAAACAAAACAAAACAAAAACCAAAAAACAAAAAACAAAACAAAAAACCCCACAAACCCACAAAACCAAAAAGCCAAAGCAATCTTGAGAAAGGAGAAAAAAACTAGAGGTATCATATGCCCTGGTTTCAAACTATATTACAAAGCTATAGTAATTAAAACAGTATGGTATTGGCATAAAAACAGACACATAGATCAATGGAATAGCATAGGGAGCCCTAAAATAAACCTACTCATGTATCAATTTATGACAAAGGAGCCAAGATATACAATGGAAAGGACATTCTCTTCAATAAATTGTGTTGGGAAAACTGGACAGGCACACACAAAAGAATAAAACTGGACCACTATCTTACAGCATACACAATAATTAACTCAAAATGGATTAGATACTTGAATGTAAGACCTGAAACTATAAAACGCCTAGAAGAAAACATAGGCAGTAAGCTCCTTGATACAGGTCTTGGCAATGATTTTTTTGAATAGGACCTAAAAATCACAAGCAATAAAAACAAAGATAAATAAGTGGAACTATGTAATCTACAAAGCTTCTGAACAGTAAAGAAATCCCTCAACCTAATGAAAAGACAAACTATTGGACAGAGAAAATATTTGCAAATCAGATACCTGATAAGGAGCTAATATAAAGAATTCATACAACTTAATAGCAAAAAAGGTAAAGTTAAAAAAATCAAACAACCCAACTTTAAAAATTGGCAGAAAATATGAATAGATATTTTCTCAGAGAAAACCTACAGATGGCCAACAGTTACATGAAAGGTACTCAACATCACTATTCATCAGGGAAATACAAATCAAAACCATGATACAATAGCACCCCACACCTGTTAGAATGTCTGTTATCAAAAAGACAATGAATAAGTGTTGGCAAGGATATAGAGAAAAATGAACACTTATGCACAGTTGGTAGGAATATAAATTGGTTTAGCCACTATGAAAAACATTATGGAGGTTCCTTAAGAAATTAAAAATAGAGGGGTGCCTGGGTGGCTCTATTGGTTAAGTGTCTGCCTTCAGCTCAGGTGATGATCCTAGAGTCCTGGGATCGAGCCCTTCATTGGGCTTGCTGCTCAGTGGAGAGTCTGCTTCTCCGTCCCCCTCTGCTACTCCCTGTGCTTGTACTCTCTCCCTCTGTGTGTGCATCTGTCAAATAGTGAATAAAATCTTTAAAAAAAATAAAAATAGAAATACCATCTGATTCAACAAGTCCACTTTTGGATGTTTACCTGAAGAAAACGAAAACACTAGCTTGAAAAGATATATGCACCCCCATGTTCATTACAACATTATATACAATAGCCAAGATATGGAAACAACCATCAATGGATGAATGGATAAAGAAATTGATAAAAAAATGGATTAAAAAGAATGAAACCTTGCCACTTGTGACAACATGAATCTATAGAGTATTATGCTAACTGAAGTAAGTCAGATAAAGAAAAATACCATATGATTTTACTTACATGTGGAATCTAAAAAACAAACAAGCACAGAAACAGACCCATAAATATAGAGAACAAATTGGTGGTTGCCAGAGGGGTGGGGAGATGGGTGAGATAAGTGAAAGAGATTAAGAGGTACAACAAGTCATGGGGATGCAAAGTACAGCAAAGGAAATATAGTCAATAATATTATAGTAGCCTTATATGAAGACAGATGGTAACTATACTTTTTCTAGTGAGTGTTTTATAATGTATAAAATTGTCAAATTACTGTTCTACTAATATTATATTGTATGTTAACTATATTGCAATTAAAAATTAAGAATATAAAATTAAAAAACCAAGCTTGTAGATATAGAGAACAGATGAGTAGTTGCCAGAGGCAGGAGGTGGGGGGTTGGGGGTGGAATAAATTGGTGAAATGGGTATAAATTTATTTCAAATCATTAACAGAAAGCTGCAGTTGCCATATTAACCAGACAAAACAGATTTAAAAATAAAAAGCATTATTAGAGATAGAAGGGAATTAATTTGCTTAAAAGATATACCAAACATTTAAAGAAGAATTAATACCTATTTTCTTGAAATTGTTCCAAAAAATAGAAATGGAAGGAAAACTTCCAAACTCATTTTATGAGGCCAGCATTACCTTGATCCCAAAACCAGACAAAGATCCCATCAAAAAGTTATACACTGTGAAGAGTTTTGATCAAGAATGATGCTGTACTTTGTCAAATGCTTTTTCAGCATCTATTGAGAGTATCATATGGTTCTTGTTCTTTCTTTTATTAATGTATTGTATCACATTGATTGATTTGCAGAAGTTGAACCAAACTTGCAGCCCAGGAATAAATCCCACTTGGTTGTGGTGAATAATCCTTTTAATGTGCTGTTGGATCCTATTGGCTAGTATTTTGGTGAGAATTTTTGCATCTGTGTTCATCAAGGATATTGGTCTGTAATTCTCCTTTTTGATGGGGTCTTTTTCTGCTTTGGGGATTATCAATCTTATTAATTCTTTCAAAGAACCAACTTCTAGTTTTGTTGATTTGTTCTACTGTTCTTTTGGTTTCTATTTCATTGATTTCTGCTCTGATCTTTATCATTTCTCTTCTGCTGGGTTTAGGCTTTCTTTGCTGTTCTTTCTCCAGCTCCTTTAGGTGTAGAGTTAGGTTGTATACTTGAGACCTTTCTTGCTTCTTGAGAAAGGCTTGTATTGCTATATACTTTCCTTTCAGGACTGCTTTTGCTGTGTCCCAAAGATTTTAAACAGTTGTGCTTTCATTTTCATTTGTTTCCATGAATTTTTAAAAATTTTCTTTAATTTCCTGGTTGACTCATTCATTCTTTAGTAGGATGCTCTTTAGCCTCTATGTATGTGAGTTCTTTCCAACTTTCCTTTTGTGGTTGAGTTTTAGTTTCAAAGCATTGTGGTCTGAAAATATGCAGGGAAGGATCCCAATCTTTTGGTACTGGTTGAGACCTGATTTGTGACCCAGGATGTGATCTATTCTGGAGAATGCTCCATGTGCACTAGAGAAGAATGTGTGTTCTGTTGCTTTGGGATGGAATGTCCTGACTATATCTGTTATGTCCATCTGGTCCAGTGTGTCACTTAAAGCCTTTATTTCCTTTTTATCTTTTGCTGAAGTGATCTGTCCATTTCAGTGAGGGGAGTGTTAAAGTCCCCTGTTATTATTGTATTATTGTTGATGTGTTTCTTTGATTTTATTATTAATTGGTTTATATAATTGACTGCTCCCACGTTAGGGGCATAGATATTTAAAATTGTTAGATCTTCTTATTGGACAGACCCTTTAAGTATGATATAGTGTCCTTCCTCATCTCTTATTACAGTCTTTGGCCGAAAATCCAATTTACCTGATATAAGGATTGCCACCCCAGCTTTCTTTGATGTCTATTAGCATGGTAAGTTGTTTTACATCCCCTCACTTTAAATCTGGAGGTGTCTTTGGGTCTAAAATGACATTCTTGTAGACAGCATATTGGTGGGTTTGGGTTTTTATCTATTCTAATACCCTGTGTCTTTTGATTGGGGCATTTAGCCCATTTACATTCAGGGTAACAATTGAAAGATATGAATTTAGTGCCATTGTATTGCCTGTAAGGTAACTGTTTATATTTTCTCTGTTCCTTTCTGGTCTGTTACTTTTCATCTCTCTTTTTGCTTAGAGGACCTCTTTCAATATTTCCTGTAGGGCTGATTTGGTGTTGCAAGTTTTTTTAGTCTTTGTTTGTCCTGGAAGCTTTTTATCTCTCCTTCTATTTTCAGTGATAGCCCAGCTGGATGTAGTATTCTTGGCTGCATATTTTTCTCATTTAGTGATCTGAATATTTCACACCAGTCCTTTCTAGCCTGCCAGGTCTCTGTAGATAGATCTGCTGCCAATCTAATATTTCTACCATTGTATGTTACAGACCTCTTGTCCCAAGCTGCTTTCAGAATCTTCTCTTTGTCGCTGAGACTTGTAAGTTTTACAATTAGATGATGGGGTGTGGACTTATTTTTATTGATTTTATGGGGGTTCTCTGTGCCTCCTGGATTTTGATGCTTGATCTCTTCGCCATATTAGGGAAATTCTCTGCTATAATTTGCTCCAGTATACCTTCTGCCCCTCTCTCCCTTCTTCTGGGATCCCAATTATTCTAATATTGTTTCGTCTCATGGTATCAATTATCTCTCGAATTCTCCCCTCATGGTTCAGTAGTTATTTCTCTTTTTCTTAGCTTCTTTATTCTCCATCATTTGGTCTTCTATATCACTAATTCTCTCTTCTGCCTCATTTATCCCAGCAGTAGCATTTATCCATTTTTTTATTGCACCTCATTAATAGCTTTTTAATTTCATCTTGGTTAGATTTTAGTTAATTTCTCCAGAAAGGGATGTTATTTCTCCAGAAAGGCATTATCTAGTATCTGTCATGCATTTTTCAAGCCCAGCTAGCACCTTGATAATCATCATGTGGAACTCTAGATCTGACATCTTACTAATGTCCATATTGATGGGGTCCCGAGCCATTGGTACTGCCTTTTGTTCTTTTTTTCTTTTTCTTTTTTCCTGAGGGGAATTTTTCTGCCTTGTCATTTTATCCAGATAAGAATAGATGAATTAAAGAACAAAACACTAAAAGGGTAGCAATGACCACAGAAAAATATACACTAACCAAATCAGAAGAGACCTGAAAACTTTGGTGGGGGGGGAGAAGAAAGGTGAGAAAATATATATGTATGTGTGTATATACACACACACACACACGTATATATATTAGACTGGTGAATAGAACAGAGCCACACACTTGATTTTGGGTGTATTTTGGTCTATTAGAAGAAACTGCCTTCCAAAATTTTAAGGAAAAACTTACATATATACAAAAATAAGGGTAAGCACAATGAAGAGATGGCATATGACTATAAAGATGAAACTTAAAAAAGATTCTAAAAAAGGAATTGAAAAGAAGTTGGTTGAAAAAAGAAAAAAAAAGGAAAGAATGTGATCAGGCTGGAGACTAGAACAAAGCCATGCATTAGATTTAGGGTATATTTTGAGCTATTAAAAGAAACTATCTCCCAAAATTTTAAAGAAAGAAAATCCTATATGTATTCAAAAAATAAGGCTAAATACAATGAAGGGATTGGATATGACTATAACAATGGAAATTTTAAAAGATTTTTAAAAAGGTATTGATAAGATAAAGTAGTTAAAAAATAGGAAAGAAGAATAATTTTTAAAAATAGAATTTTAAAAAAATTTAAAATTTAACTTTGAAAAACTAAAGAATCATGGGGAAAAATTTCTATGTGAATTTTAAAATGAATTCTATGTGTTGCATTCCCCTAGCTCTGGAGTTCTGCAATTCTCATTGATTCATGAACTTGGTCTTTGCTGGATGTTCTTGCTGATCTTCTGGGGGAGGGTCCTGTTGCAGTAATTCTCAAATGTCTTTGCCTGTGGCAGGGGCCAGGCTAAATAATCTGCTTGGGTTCACTCTTGGGAGCTTTTATTCCCTGAACACTTTCAGAATAGCTTTAGAGGACAGGAATGAAAATGGCAGCCTCCCATCTCTGGCCCCAGAGCAGCCAAGAGCTCAGGGCCTCACAGTTGAGTGTGCCCTCAGAGAAAATCAGTCAGTTACTCCTGTCTCCCTGGTCTCTGGCTGCACTCCATGCTCACCTGGCCTGTGATTGAGGCCTTTGACTGAGAGTTTGTATCTCTGGTGCATGGCTCCCTTTGGAGTCTCCAAACCCAGCGGATTCCTGCAGCATGCTCCTGCACTGCCCTCCCGGAGGAAGGAGGGTGTCTCCCCAGATCTGCCAATTGTGGGGTCCCTACTTGAAGAGCAGTGGCCCTACTATGCCTCAGATCATGGTTTAAGGTAACTCCAAGCTGAGAGCCCACTCCTTGGCTCTGTCTGCAGCCGACTTTCCTGCTCCGATACCTAGGACTCTCAGACACCCCTGGTCTTTTTGTGACCCCCACAGGTCCTGAGAGCACACTGTCCCTGTGAGGGCTCCACCCCCTGGAGCCCTCCCTGGAACAACGTCCCTCAGTGGAGCAGACTTCTAAAAGTTCTGATTTTGTCCTCTGCTGCTCTACCGCTTGCCAGGAGCTGGCCCCTCTCCCCTTGGTCTATTGTCGATATGTCACCTCAGATTCACTTCTCTGCACAGCCTACCTTCCAGAAAGTGGTCACTTTTCTGTTCCTAGAATTGCTGCTCTTCTTCTCTTCAATCTCCTGTTGAGTTTGTAGGTGTTCAGAATGGTTTGGTAACTATCCAGCTGAACCCCTGGGATCTGATGATATTAGGTCTTCTACTCCTCTGCCATCTTGCTCCTCCCTCCAAAAACGTTTTTTTGAACTCTAAAGTATTTTTTCAACTTAATGATTTTTACAAATTTGCTTCTTAAATTGATTGTATATCTATGTGCTTCAAATTTCAAAAGGTATAAAGTCCATACAGTGAAATTTCCTTCTTGTTCTATTCCTTGGTCAGCAAGTTTCCTTCCCTAGAGGTAAAAATACATTGCTGTGTATCCTTCCAGAGATACTTTATGTGTATGTAAGAAAATATATGTAAAGATTATTCTTATTATGTGAATTAAAGCATACTTTTTTTCTTTCTTTTTTTTATTTCTTTTCAGCATAACAGTATTCATTGTTCTTGCACCACACCCAGTGCTCCATGCAATACGTGCCCTCCTTAATACCCACCACCTGGCTCCCCTAACCTCCCACCCTTCGCCCCTTCAAAACCCTCAGGTTGTTTTTCAGAGTCCATAGTCTCTCATGGTTCACCTCCTCTTCCAATTTCCTTCCACTCCCTTCTCCTCTCCATCTCCCCATGTCCTCCATGTTATTTGTTATTAAAGCATACTTTTATGTCATTTTGTACTTTGCTTTTTTCACTTATCAAAATAGCTTGGTGGTCATTGAATATCCATATACTTTCTCTTATTTATATGAAAAGCTAGTATTCTACTGTACACATATACCATAATTTATTTAGCCAGTCCCCGTTAATGGACATTGAGGTTGTTTCTAGTCAAAAGGACATTTAAAGCCAGAAGTCACCATAGTAAGCCAGGCAAATACTGATAACATTTATTTTGAATATAGAGTACAGCTAGAATATTAGAGCCATATAAAATGTTTACTTTGTAAATATGAATCTTGCTTTTGTAGAAATGACCAGGCTATTCAGTTTCATGTAGATATGTATAAGTGTATAGCTTATATTTCAGGAAATTGAATTTTATATTAGTCTGTTTTTCTTTTTCTTTTCAAGGAATATGGTACTGTTACCAGGAATATAGCAATCTTCAGGGACGGCCAAATTCTCACTTAACTATATATGACATCGGGATTCAGACTGATATAAGCATGTACTTCCAACTGAAACAAACGTGGTTCGCATTTAGTGAGTGGATTTTTAAAAACTTTGTTAAAGTAATAATAATGAAAGAGAATCTTTGTCTAAAGGAAATCTTGGGTTGGTGTAACCTGTTAGATACACTTATCACAATGTTATTAGAGTAAATGTGTCTGTAATCCTTATAGCTAGAGTAAATGGCAAAGTCATTGAGGGGAATTTATTATATAATCTAAGAAAATAGTACTTTACAATGATGTCATGCTATTTGCCTTCACCTTAGAATGGTTTGGGTGTGGATATTTATAGCCATTAACTTGATACCCAAGAAAGGTGTTTTAAAAGGAAAAAAATGTTTGATTTTTTTAAACTTGTTTTAAAAACAGAAAAAGACCAATTTTTTTTCACAAGACTTTTAAACTATTACAAGAATTGAAATAATGATTAATAAATTTATATTTTTGAAGTATTTATCCAAATTATTAAATTAGTTAAGGGTAATATTAACAAAATTTTTAAAGTAAGATGATTTCATAGATAGCTTTAATTTATTTATATTTATATTTACATTTATTAATATAGCTTTAATTTGTTCCTAAAATGGTTTTATTATAATATTCCTCCAATTTCATGTTCTTTAATCAAGATTTAAAATAATCTCTAATTACATGTTGCTTTAAAAAAGAATTCTTCAGGACGCCTGGGTGGCTCAGTTGGTTAAGCGGCTGCCTTCAGCTCAGGTCATGATCCCAGCATCCTGGGATCGAGTCCCACATTGGGTTCCTTGGTTGGCAGGGAGCCTGCTTCTCCCTCTGCCTCTGCCTGACACTCTGTCTGCCTGTGCTCGCTTGCTCTCTCTCCCTCTCTCTCTGACAAATAAATAAATTAAAAATATTTTAAAAAAAAAGAATTCTTCATATTGTTTAAGTTAGAGAGCCAAACAAGGCACTTCGAGGAGGCCTGGTAAGAAGCTGAGAGATTGCCTCAGTATTTTGATTGGGGGGATCACAGGTCCACATATGGGTCTCATCTCAATAAATGTGAAAACTTGGTTTTGCCACTTCCCCCAGAAGTCTTCAGGCTTTCAAGGACAGGCTCATGTTATGTAACTAGTGTGCCATTTTAGTTGTTTCTATACTAGGATACCCTTCCTGGCCGAATGCAGACCTATTCCATCTAGGACACTGCTTTCCTGGAATCAAGGCATGTGAGGAACAAAATTAATAATGAGTAGCCTTTTTAGCAAAGGTTTTTGCTTCAAGAGATTTTATTCTACAGGTTCTTGGCAAGCTTGATGACCTATCCTTGCACAGAGGCCCCCCACCAGATTCCTTTTGTCTGTCACATTCAGTTTTTCTCTTTCCCTTGGGCAGTGTTGGATCAAAATGCCACACCTTGTTCTTTGGCTTCCCACTTCAGTTCACGTGCAGATTAGTTCCCTTCATTTAACATTTTTTTTTTCAAATATGTTGCAGAAAGATTATTTCATTTGTAGCCATTTCTTTTTAATTATAAAAAGCAGGCATCTTGGGACTCGTATCCTCACCATTTTCCCTGAATTTGAGGGATTCCATACGTTCTCAGCAATTCACTTGCATAATTATCTGTCATGTCTAGAGATGATGAATCTCATCCATTATATATTGAAACCTCTAGTTGTATTCTCAGGTGGCTCTTAATTACAGGTTCTGTGGTCATTCCACTGTTGTCTCTTAAAGGCTTTCAACACAAAAATTATTGACATGATCAGAATCTGCCACTGGAGGAGTTAAGAGATGTCCTTTGAGGAAAATACAGAGTTTGCTTTTATTTTTAAGTCTGGCAATACCAATCTTTCCTCAAATTAGTCCCCACTTTCACAACCCACTTATTGGACATTAATTGATTACTTACTCTGTGATTGGGCAAAATTCTAGGTATCAGAGAGAAGGGCATAATGTAAAAGTATACTCTTTGATTGAAACACTGAAAATAAGCAGAATTATACATATAAAAACTATCATTTTTATGAGTCTCAGATGTGTTAGGAGATGGTTCTATCCTCATTTCTGCTATGAGTTATCCCAGTCTCCTCCTCAGAAGAGTTAGAGTTATACCAGCTTCTCTACAGGGTCTCAAAAAATAGATTTCAAACACAAGAAAGGGATATAATACATAAATTCAAAAGACAATAACATTTCTCTAATTGTTTTGGATATGCAATTTTGTATAAGCTTCATCTGCAATGTTGTTCATCAACGCAATTTCAGAATTTAAAATGATTCTGGGCATATCTCGTATTCTTAGGTTTGTCTGAAGATAATGATTTTAGCTTAATATGGCCATACCGCATAATTTTGGACTCAGTTTATTTTTTAAGAGAATCAAATATGCATGACAACATACATAATTTAACTAAAAGGAAACATGTGTTCGGTGACATCAGAATATAAGTGGTGTAACAATTGAATGAAATAATGAGTGCCTATCACTCAAAGTGCTCAGACATGAGCAGAATAACTGTCTAACAAAGGATGTAATAGAGCAGACTCTTTTGCAGGTGGAAATTTAAATTTCCATTAAGTTTCTTCTATAATTTCAGATTCTATGATTAGCAGTGCTATATTTCCTTAATTTTAAGATCCGTACTTTTCACTTTTCAATATATCTGAAGTCAGGATGCATCTTATAATCAATGAAAAGATGAAAAATGAAAAATAAAATCCTTTCCTGAAATGTTATTACTAAATTAAAGATGTGTCTTAAAATTGAGGAAATATAGTGATTATGACCATTTGGCTTAAAGTAAAAAGAAACTAATTGAGGGTAGCCAAAAAGAAAAGAAAATTGGAACAAGCTGGGGGCAAGGGATTGGTACTTATTATAAGAATATGGAAGTGGCTCCTCATAAGTCAAAAAACCAGAAAAACAGTTGAACTTTCAAGTGTAGTTGGATCCAGCAAACAGAAAGCCGGAAGAACTCAAGATTGCCTCTCTGCTGTGTTTCTTTAACACACATACACTTTATTCTTTCTTGGCAAATTTACTTATTTCACATAAAGGTGACACCGTTCATTAAGTTTGTGTAATTCGAAGTTCAAGAGGTCCATAACCTTCAATTCAAAACTGAAGTAGATTCCCTTAGTTCTAATCCTGAGACTTTTATTAGAGACTTTTATTGGGTTTACATCCTGATTCCATCAATGGTAGCCATGATGGGTAGAGTCACAAAATAAAAATGCGGCAGCCAAGAGCCTTCCCTGTCAGTCAGCAAGGTCAATTAATGAAGAGGCATTGTGAACGGGGTGGGCAATTCAAAAAGTTTCTCCTGTAATGACTCTCTTACTCAATGAAGTGAAAGTGAAAACATCTGAAATAGAGCTGCCTATAGCAGTCCTTCCTTCTCTCATTTCTACAAATAGTGTGAAATATTTCTATAGATAAAATGAAGCCTGACCAGTTGAGTTGCTCAAACTCTAGCTAGATGTTTTAATCTAGATTTCTTGGAGGTTTTGAAAGTGAACTTCTAAGATTAGCATTTGGGAGGTGTAGCATTGCTTAAATCAGAGTGTCAGAATTGGGAGAAAAAGTCATGAAACTCCATCCTGACTTTTGCAGAGAAGTTTGTTTTGGGGGTTGATTTGAATCACACACTAATTTTTTTTTTCTGTTTAAAGTGATAATACTCTGCCTTCTTGAAGTGTTTATCATCCTCATGCTGATCTTCCTCAGGGAACGAATCTGCATCTCCATTGCCCTGCTGAAGGAAGGGAGCAAGTAAGGTCCTGATGGAGAAACTCACATAACTTTTATCAGTCATTCAAATCAGTCACTGCCTATTGTGTTGATGCCCCCAGATGACTTCCCCTTTAAGACTTGTTGAAGAAGTCTGCTTTCCATTCAAGAAGACTGAAGTTCAGACTTTGCCACTTATTAGAAAGGTCATTCTAACAAATCCTTCAGTATCTCCACACCTCAATTATCATAGGATGAACTAAGGCTCAAACCTGTGTAGTGTAGGTATTAGCACTTTTTGAACACATTAGAATAATGTGAGAAAGTATGATAAAGTGCTATATAAAGGTAACTTGTATTACATATTGCATTATTCCCCTGCTGAATCATATGTTAATATTGATGATTGATACAATTTGCCATAAATCACCATAATTCTATGAAGTTAATTATGTGCTATTACCATTTCTATATGAATGACAAAATTTGCTTATAGATGGAATAATTGATCCTAGGAGCACCAGACTATACATTTTGTATCTATAGCTCTTAATTCAGAACACTTTATACCTGGAGCCTTTTTTTGTTAAAAAATCCTGTAAAATAAACACCAAAATTCATGCTGGAAGATAATGATCCCTACAGGTTCTAAACCATTCCAAAGGTCACTTGATGGTAATACTTTAAACCTTTGAATAATGCATGGAAGAAACAAAAAGCATTACTATCAAGCCAACAGACCATGCTTTCTATTTAGAATGATGAAAAACTAAGTTATTAATGACCAAAGCCAAAATTATTTTAAATAGTCTGTAAGGATTATTTTAACAAAATTGTCATCTATAATAGTAATAGTACCACTTGAATGCAATGGTTTAAATAGTTAATAAGCAGTTTAAATTTTCTCTCCTTTTTATAACTGAAACCCTATCATTAGCCCCTGAAAACTCTGATTTGCTGAGTTTATTTTTTAAATAAAATGATACTGTACAATTCACTGTAACTTGCCCCATTGTTATGTGTGTGTGTGTGTGTGTGTGAGAGAGAGAGAGAGAGAAAGGGCCAATACAACTGTGACAAGTTAACAATTTTTTTCAAGGGAAAGTAAGAGCTGGAATAAATTGGTGTGAGAATACAGGGTAAACATAGAGATGCTCAGTTTCACTTAATAGCAGAATCTGGAGAAAGGAGGGAACTTAGCTCAAATAGTGAGGTGAATGAGGTAACGGATGCAAAAGGCATCTAAACTATGCCAGTGCATTACATTAGAACTGGAAATAGTTCCATCATAGTTCTTGGTGGTTATATCAAACAGTATTGGGCTTCCAATGTCATATGTTGAAAAGACCATTCAAAAGTAGGAACAGGGGAACTAGGATGGTGAACATTTCAGACACCACAACTTATGAGGAAATATTAAAGGAATGATTATATTGGAGTATAAAAGAATAAGGAGTTCCTTGAAGGGATGCTATATGGGAAAGTGATCATTTCTTCTCTAAAACGTAGTGGATATGAGTAACAGGCTAGCAGATAAGGAAGAACTTTCTAATATTTTGGTTGTTGTTAAGCGCTGTCATACAAAAGTAAGTTTTTATCACTCCATATGGTCACCAGAAACTAATAAACATATTTAAAAGACAGTATAGTCCCTTCTATTCTTCCTGAATTAGGAAGGGATTCTCACATTTGATCAGATGATCTCAAGGTCTTCTCCAATTTTGAGAGTCTAAGAATCTTAACAAAAGGAAGAACTATGATTATAATGTATCAAATCTTTATGAGTCATACAGAAATAACCAAAGAGGAGAAGATTTAGGGTATCAAATCTTTGAGTCATACAGAAACTTGGGGGAAGTTTGGGGAACTTTTGATAGGAATCAAATATGGACAATGAAAAAGGCTTCTAATTACTAAAAACAAACAAATAATATTTAAGTAAAATTTAAAAGCCAATCAAAAAATTTAAAAATGTTTAAGAAAATGCCAGAACAATCAGCAAAAAAGAGTCAATGGTTATTATCATCATTCTTAAATGGATTCAGTTTAAAGCTTATTTCTAGTTTTAACAGGTAAAGATTTAATTGAGAAATTATATCTCTGAATCATTTTAAATTTCAACTATTTTGCTTTATTTCAGAGCCATTGGATATCTCCCTACTACGTTAATTTATCCAGTTTTAACTTTCATTTTCCTCTCCATCTGTATTGCCTACTGGGCAGTGACAGCAATGTATCCTTTGGTAACTGACATCTTTAAACCTCACATCCACACGACTATTCACACTACTACTATTGTGTCCGGTGCTTTCCATCCTAGGAAGACTAGGAACATCGTAAAGGTTTTTCATTTGTCTGTTTTACTAAGCTCTAAAAAAATCTTTGTCTGCTTTTGAATTTCCCTCCCCCCCAGATAGGTCATGCGGTAGATTTTGTTTTGTCTTCACATAGGATGCTTCTTTTTGGCAATAACCTAAGGAAATTCCTTTGTATTTGACTATGAAGGGGCCACTCAGTGTGGCTGACTCATGTTATATTCCAGGTCTGAAAAAAATGTATGAATTATTAAAAGATTAGAAGTTTTTTGAAGTTAATCTCTCTGCAGACTTTTGAGTTTTTTTGCATTATTTTCTTGTCCATCTACTTTCCTTCTACCAGCAAATAGTTTTTCCTTAATAGGTTAACCCAGTTACTTGGCTACATCGGGGGTACCTATATACAAAGTCATATCCCCAGAAAGGACATGTAAACATGAAAATACAACCTGTGACCCAGAGGTAAGTCAAAGAAACTCTCTCTTTGTACTTCAGTACAGTGCTCTACTACATTTCACCTAGCAGTTGTAAAAACCATTCAGAAATAGAGAACTTAATGGGAATCACTGTTAAGAAGGGCAGGGTGGATCAGGTGTTAGCAGGAGAGCAATGAAATGATAGGCAGAATAGAGAAAAAGCACTATTATTTCCTGAGCCCGTGAAAGAGGCAGGAATGGTTAACAACAACATTAATAAATGTGAAATTTTAGTGGGTGCGGAATGGTAAACATATGACAGAAAATGAAATACTTTACAGTGCTCATTAAGGAATAATATAAAATGATGGGATAGAAAATAGGAATAACAGAGGTGTCTGGGTGGCTCTGTCATTAAACATCTGCCTTTGGCTCAGCTCATGATTTCAGGGTCCTAGGATTAAGTCTTTTGTTGGGCTCCCTGCTCAGTGGGGAGTCTGCTTCTCCCTTTCCCTCTGCCCATCCTCCCACTTGTGCTCCTGCTGTTTCTCGTGCTCACTCAGTTTCAAATCTTAAAAAAACAACTATATATTCAAAAAAAGAAAATAGGACTAACAGTGGAAGTTAATGGGAAAAGAGTAGGACATGCAGTTGAGGGTTATGAAAGAAGGGAAGGCAGGGAATTTGTTATTTTGGAATGGCATTTCATACTATCTTATCTGTATTTTTTTTTTTCTGAGTACAGATTTTTAATACAACTGAAATTGCCAAAGCTTGCCCTGGGGCTCAGTGTAACTTTGCTTTCTATGGTGGAAAGAGCCTGTACCATCAATATGTCCCTACCTTCCAGATTTTCAATCTATTTGTCTTTCTCTGGCTTATAAACTTTGTCATTGCACTGGGTCAGTGTGCCCTTGCTGGTGCCTTTGCTTCTTATTACTGGGCCTTGAAAAAACCTGATGACATCCCACCATATCCACTTTTTACTGCATTTGGGCGAGCCATACGGTAAGTTCCACATTCAATCCTACATCTATCATCCCAGTTATGTTTAGTGTACTTAAATTTCAGTCTTATGCTTATATAATTCAAGTGGCAAAATACAAATGAGGTCAAAGTTATGATTTAAGATTCATGGATGTCCATTGTTAATGTCTGGTTTTATAGCCATAGTTTTACAATCCCTACCCAGGCCAACATCCTTCTAAAAGCCATAAGTTGCTGAAGACAAATAGTAGGGGAGGGCACCAAAATAAAAAATTAAGAATTAACTGGGCTCTGTCTCTCCATTGCTTAGCCCAAACATTGTATTTTATGATGACAGGCTATTGGTATCATCTTTGTAGATGAAGGGCATTATAGACGTGTATCATTTAAAATCCTCTAAGGAGACCTTTATCAACCTGAATAAGAAAGTGTGATAAACCCTTTCTTATCCTTCTGGAGACCTTTTTACCTATTAAAATTATTTAGCATCCTTTTAGTTAGTAATGAAGATATTTTAACTTTGATTCTCATTTTATCTTTGCTCAGATATCACACAGGATCCCTAGCATTTGGGTCTTTAATTCTTGCATTAGTTCAAATGTTTAAATTCATCCTAGAATACTTGGACCGCCGTCTTAAAGGTAAGACTCTAGAATTTATCTTTTCTCAGACTTCCTGGCGTTTGTAAAAAGAATGGTTTGGGACAAGGAGTTAAGGGAAATATTATGACTATAAGGTGGACTAGGGAATAAGGATGGAAGTGGTCAGATTGGGGATATGTTTGGAAGGAAAAGCCAACAGGACTTGCTGAGAGATAGGATATGGGACAGGAGAGGATGTGAAGAGAAGCAGCGGTGAAGAAAAAAGAGAAAAAGTGTGTGATGCCATTTCCTAATATGTAGAAACCAGGAGAAGCAAATTTCAAAGAAGAGATGAAAAACAGTGTTTAGGGCATGTTGATATTGAGAAGCTTGGTGGAGATGTCAGGTAATTTTAAG
This sequence comes from Mellivora capensis, assembly GCA_004024625.1. Classification (NCBI taxonomy): domain Eukaryota; kingdom Metazoa; phylum Chordata; class Mammalia; order Carnivora; family Mustelidae; genus Mellivora; species Mellivora capensis. Next base: position 42,821 of record PISX010009550.1, read on the forward strand.
TCTGAAGCTCAGGATGAGTCAGGCCTAAAATATAAATATGGGTGTCATCAGCATAAATATTTACACATAACATATAGTTTATAAACTCTACTTTGAATGCACTTTGTTTTATTATTAATTGCCAAAACAGTCTTCAAGCAGAGCTAAGTTGGAGATTCCCAGTTACATGATTTTAAAAATTAATATCAAGCTACAGTAATCAAACAGTGTGGTGCTAGCATAAGGACAGACACATAGAACTGGAATAGAATAGAAACCCAAAAATTAACCCTTATACATAAGGCCAATCAATGGAGAAAGGACAGTTTTCTCAACTAACATTACTAGAAAAATGGATATCTACCTGCAAAAGAATAAAGTTGGACCCTTATACAATATACAAAAGTTAATTCAAAGAATGGACCAAATACTTAAAAGCTAAAATAAAACTCTTAGAAGAAAGCATAGGAGGAAATCTTTAGGACGTTGGATTTGATGAAGATCTCTTAGCACAGGTAATAAAAGAAAAAAAACCAGACTTTATATACATGCACAAAGTTTGTGTATCAAAGGACACTATTAAGAGAATGAGAAGATAACCCATAAAATAGGAAAAAATATTTGCAAGTCATTTACTAGATAAATAACTAATATTCAGAATATATAAAGAGCTTCCATGGTGGCAACATGATGGAAGTACAGGGGACCTTATCTCATCTGGTCCCTTGAAATTAGCTGGATATCTGTCGAACCATTCTGAACACCCATGAATTCATCCTGAGATGTAAGAAAAATATATCTGGAACTCTACGAGTAGAAAAGCAACTGTATTTTGCAAGGTAGGAGATATGGAGATGTCAATCCGTGGGGAGATATTGGAAGATAAATGGAGGGCAAGGGAGCCTCCATAAGCCAGCTACTGGAAAATAATACAGCCCCAGAGGACAAAATCGGAAACCTTAGAAATCTGCTCCAGTGAGCAGATTTCCTGTCTGAAAGGGGCTCATGGGATGAAAAGAGCAGAATTCTAGGTGGGTCATTGTGGTCTCAGGATCCCAGGAGTCACAGAATGAATGGGGTGTCTGTACTGGTAGAGTGCCCCAAGCAGTGGAGTGGGGAAACTGGTTATAGTCAGTGAGCCCAGGAGGGGACTTTCAGCCCAGGTCACCATAAACTGCAAGCCAAGCTGGTTGGGTGACCACTCTGCCTGCGCACCCTGAAAAGAACTGGAACACGTGGCCATTTGCCTTACCCCAGAAGGGGCCAAAAGGCTGCACGCGTGACTGAACAACAGCTCTCAAGGTGGCAGCCCTAGAAAGGACAGTACGGTGATATCCAGCAGTCCCCTGGGAGCAGTGGAGCAGGGTATGCACATGAGCCTGCACTACTCTCAGTCCCTGGGCACACAAAAGGCAGTGACACAGGCCACTTGGGTGCCTGCCAGGAGGATTACAGTGGGCATGCACTGCAAGAGGCTGTGAGATGGGCACACACAAAAGTGAAGACTATTTGTCTGACAGGGTTTATTGAAGGGGGGGACTACAGTCTTTCAGCTCTGGGGCTGGGGATCTGGGTACATCTAAAGAGGTGCAGAAAGCCTCTAGGGAACAAAAGCCACACAGAGGACCAGCTTACACTGAGCCCAGGCCCCTGGCAAAGGGCCATGCAAATCCAACCAGGCAAAGACCTGAGAAGCTGCACAGCAGGCCTCGCCCTAGAAGGTAATCTGGAAGAACAGGTACAGACTAGGTTACCAATCCCACAAGACTATAAAATTCCAGAGCCAGGGGAAAATAGTATATTGAGTTTGAGGGCCATTCTCATGATTTGCTTATCTTTCAGTCTAAAATTTTCCATTTCTTTTTTTTTTAACTTTTCCCCATTTCAACTAGTTTCTTATTTTACCAACTTATTTATTTAATTATTTTAAAGATTTTATTTACTTAACAGAGAGAGACACAGTTAGAGAGGGAACACAAGCAGGGAGAGGGAGAAGCAGGTTTCCCATCAAGCAGGGAGCCCAATGTGGGGCTCAATCCCCAGGATCATGACCCGAGCCGAAGGCAGAAGCTTAACGACTGAGCCACCCAGGCACCCTCCCAACTTATGTTTTCAAGTCACTTTTTAACTTTTTTTTTACATATATGTTTAATAGATATATGCTTCATTTAATCCTTATCTTCACTCTATTCAATTTTATTTTTGTATATAGATAAGTTCTGCTTCCCTTGCAATTTTGAGAGGTGGTGTCTTCTAACACACAGCAATTATAAAGTTAATAGGCTATGGGTGCCTAGGTGTCTCAGTGGGTTAAGCCTCTGCTATCAGCTCAGGTCATGATCTCAGGGTCCTGGGATTGAGCCCCACATCAGGATCTCTACTCAGCGGGGAACCTGCTTCTCCCTCTCTCTCTGCCTACCTCTCTGCCTACTTGTGATCTCTGTCTCTCTCTCTCTCTGTCAAATAAATAAATAAATAAAATCTTTTAAAAAATCAAGTTAATAGGCTAAAAAAATATATTAAAAGACAATAGAGAATCTCTAAGTGCAAAATAAGATCTAATCAGGCCAAATTTTAAAATGCTGTAACTGAGATGCAGTCTAAATTGGATGTTCTAACAGCTAGGGTGAATGAGGCCAGAAGAGAGAATAGGTGATCTGGAAGACAGGCTGATAGAAAGGAAGGAAATAGAGGAAAAGAAAGAAAGACAACTCAGAGCCCATGAAGAAAGGCTTCAAGAATTTAATAATGCTTTGAAATGAACAAATGTCAGAACTATTGGTGTGCCTGTGGGGAAAGAGAGAGAGGGCCAGAAGATACTGAGCAAATTGCAAAGTTTAGAGAAAAAGAGAGACCACCTTGAGAAAAAGGAGTTCCTTGCCTACAGAGGGAAGAACATCAGATTAACATCAGACCTATCCACAGAAGGAGCTGGCATGATATATTCAGGGTACAAAATGAGAAGAACATGCAGCCAAGAATTCTTTTTCCAGCAAGGCTGTCATTCAGAATGGAAGGAGACATAGAGAGCTTCCAGGATAGGTGGAAACTCAAAGAATATGTGACCACCAAGCCAGCCCTGCAAGAAATATTGAGGGAAATCCTGTAAGAGAAGAGAGACCCCAAGAGTAACATAGACCAGAAAAATAAACAGAGACAATATACCCAGAAATAGGACCTAACAGGCAATACAATGGCATTAAAGTCATATTTTTCAGTTGTTACTCTGAATGAAGATGGGTTAAATGCTCCAATCAAAAAATACAGGGTATCAGACTGGATAAAAAAGCAAGGCCAGCTATATGCTGTTTATAAGAGACTCAATTTAGACCTAAAGACACCTCCAGTCTGAAACTGAGGGGCTGGAGAGCCATTTACCATGCTAGTTGTCCTCAAAGGAAAGTTGGGGTAGCAATCCTAATAATGGAACAAATTAGATTTTAAATCAAAGACTGTAATAAGAGATGAAGAGGGACCTTATATCATACTTAAAGGGCCTATCCAACAAGATCTAAGAGTTATAAATATTTATGCCCTCAACATGGGAGTAGCCAATTATATAAACAAATTAATAACCAAAGTAAAGAAACACATTGATAATAATATATTAATAATAGGGAACTTGCACACCCCACTCAGAGCAATGGTCAGATCATCTAAGCAGAAGATCAACAGAGAAACAAGGGCTTTGAATGACACACTAGGCCAGATGGACTTCACAGATATATAGGGAACATTCCATCCTAAAACAACAGAATACTTATTATTCTCAATAGAACTTTCTCATAGAACTTTCTCTAGAACAGATCACATACTGGGTCATATAATAAGTCTCAACTGATACCAAAAGACTGAGATTATCCCCTGCATATTTTCTGACCATAGTGCTTTGAAACTTGAACTCAATCACAAGAGGAAATTTAGAAGGAACTCAAACACTTGGAGGTTAAAGAACATCCTGCTAAAGCATGAAGGGTCAACCAGGAAATTAAAGAAAAACTTAAATGATTCACTGAAACCAGTGAAAATGAAAACACATAGGATCAAAACCTATAGGATACTGCAAAGGCAGTCCTAGGAGGAGAGTACATAACCGTCCAAGCCTCTCTCAAAAAATTAGAAAAATCCCAAAGATACAAGCTAACCTTACACTCAAAAGACCTAGAGAAAGAACAGCAAATAAATCCTAAACCAAAAGAAGAGAAATAATAAAGATTAGAGCAGAAAACAATGAAATAGAAACCAGAAAATCAGTAGAACTGATTAACAAAACTAGAAGCTGGTTCTTTGAAAGAATTTAAAGATCGATAAGCTTCTGGCCAGATTTATCCAAAAGAAAAGATAAAGAACCCAAATTAATAAAATCATGAATGAAAGGGGAGAGATCACAACCAATGCAAGGAAATAGACAATTATAAGAACATATTATGAGCAACTATATGCCAACAAATTAGGCAATCTGGAAGGAAGAAATGGATGTATTCCTGGAAACTTTTGAACTACCAAAACTGAAAAAGGAAGAAATAGAAAATCTGAAAAGACCAATATCCAGCAAGGAAAATGAAGCAGTCATCAAAAATCTCCCAATGCGTGAGTCCAGGGCCAATGGCTTCCTAGGGGGAATTCTACCTAACATTTAAAGAAGAAATAATACCTATTCTTCTGAAGCTGTTTCAAAAAATTGAAATGGAAGGAAAACTTCCAAACTCATTCTATGAGGCCAACATTACCTTGATCCCCAAACCAGAAAAAGACCCCATCAAAAAGAGAATTACAGACCAATATCCCATCATCCCTTATGAACATGGATGCCAAAATACTTACCAAGATACTAGCCCATAGGATCCAATAGTACATTAAAAGGATGATTCACTATGACCAAGTGGGATTTATTCTTGGGATGAAACAGTGGTTTGATATCCCCAAATCAATCAATGTGATACACCACATTAATAAAAGAAAAGGTAAGAACCATATGATCCTCTCATTTGCTGCAGAAAAAGCTTTTGAAAAAATACGGCATCCTTTCTTGATTAAAACTCCTCACAGTGTAGGGATAGAGGGTACATACCTCAATATCATAAAAGCCATATATGAAAAGCCCACAAGAAATATCATTCTCAATGGGGGAAAAATGAGCGCTCTTCCCTTAATGTCAGGAACATGACAGGAATGCCCACTCTCACCACTATTGTTCAACATAGTACTAGAAGTCCTAGCTTCAGTAGTTAGACAACAAAAGGAAATAAAAGGCATTCAAATTGGCAAAGAAGTCAAACTCTCAATCTTCACAGATGACATGAATGACATGTGGAAAACCCAAAAGACTCCACCCCAACATTGCTAGAACTCATACAGCACCTCAGCAACATGGCAGGATACAAAATCAATGCACAGAAATCAGTTGCAGTTCTATACACTAAGGATTTGACTGAAGAAAGAGAAATTAAGCAATCAGTTACATTTACAGTTGCACCAAAAACCATAAGATACCTTGGAATAAACCTAACCAAAGAAGTAAAGATCTGTACTCTAAAAACTACAGGACACTTAGGAAAGAAATTGAGGGAGACACAAAGAGATGGAAAAAGATTCCATGCTCATGGATTGGAAAAAGAAACATTTTTAAAATGTCTCTGTTGCCCAGAGCAATCTACACATTCAATGAAATCCCCATTAAAATACCATCAATATTGTTCAAGCTGAAACAGACAGTCCTAAAATTTGTATGAAACCACAAAAGACTCCAAATAGCCAAAGCAAACTTGAAAAAGAAAAGCAAAGCTGGTGGCATCACAATGCTGGACTTCAAGCTACATTACAAAGTCATAATCATCAAGACAGTATGATACTGACACAAAAAAAGACACATAGATCATTGGAACAGAGTAGAGAGCCCAGAAATGGACCCACAACTCTATGGTCAACCAATATTCGACAAGCAGGAAGGAATGTCCAATGGAAAAAAAGACAGTCTCTTCAATAAATGGTGCTGGGAAAATTGGACAGCTATATACAGAAGACTGAAACTCAACCATTCTCTCACACTCTACACAAAGATAAACTCTAAATGGATGAAAGACCTCAATGTGAGATAGGAATCCATCAAAATCCTTGAGGAGAGCTCAGGCAGCAACTTCAACCTTAGCTGCAGCAAGTTCTTGCAAGACTCTTCTCCAAAGGCAAGGGAAACAAAGGCAAAAATGAACTATTAGGACTTCATCAAGACAAAAATCTTCTGCACAGCAAAGGCAACAGTCAACAAAACTAAAAGGCAACCTACATAATAGGAGAAGATTTTTGCAAATGACAAAGGGCTGGTATCCAAGATCTAGAAAGAACTTACCAAACCCAACACCCCAAAACCAAATAATCCAGTCGAGAAATGGCCAGAAGACATGAATAGACACTTCTGCGAAGAAGACATATGGATGGCCAGGAGATATACGAGAAAATGATCCATATCACTTGTCATGGGGGAGTACAAATCAAAACCATAATTAGAATGGCTAAAATTAATAAGACAGGAAACAGCAAATGTTGCCAAGGATATGGAGAACAGGTAACCCCCTCATACTCTTGGCGGGAATGCAAGCTGGTGCAGCCACTCTGGAAAACAGTATGAAGGTTCCTCAAGAAGTTAAAAATAGAGTTACCCAATGACCTGGAGATTGCACTGCTGGGTATTTCCCCCAAAGATACAGATGTAGTGAAAAGATGGAGTTACCTGCATCCCAATGTTTATAGCAGCAATGTCCATAATAGCCAAATTGTGGAAGGAGATGAAATGTCCTTCAACAGATGAGTGGATAAAGATGTGGTTCATCTACACAATGGAATATTACTCAGCCATCAGTAAGGAGGAATACCTACCATTTACTTCAACATGGATAGAACTCCAGGGTATTATGCTGAGTGAGGTGAGTCAGTTAGAAAAAGACAATTATGATATGGTTTAACTCATAGGTGGAATATAAGAAATACTGCAGAAGATCAGAGGAAGGGAGGGAAAGGAAGGGAAGGGAGGGAAGACTAAATGGGAAGAAATCAGAGAGCAAGACAAACTTTTAGAGATTCTGGACTCCAGAAGACAAACTGAGGGTTACAGAAGGGAGGTGGGTGGGGGGATGTGGTAACCAGGTGACGGGTATTAAAGAGGGCATGTATGGGACGCCTGGGTGGCTCAGTTGGTTAAGCGGCTGCCTTCGGCTCAGGTCATGATCCCAGCGTCCTGGGATCAAGTCCCACATCGGGCTCCTTGCTTGGCAGGGAGCCTGCTTCTCCCTCTGCCTCTGCCTGCCACTCTGTCTGCCTGTGCTCACTCTCTCGCTCTATCTCTCTCTCTCTCTGACAAATACATAAATAAAATCTTAAAAAAAATAAAGAGGGCATGTGTTACAATGAGCACTGGGTGTTATATGCAAGTAATGAATCACTGAAAACTACATCAAAACCTAATGATGTACTATATGTTGTCTAATTGAATTTAAATTTAAAAAAAAAGAGCTTCCACAACTCAACAATAAACAATCTGATTCAATATGAACAAAGGATTTTTAAAATTATGTAACATTTTTTCAGCTTTATTGAGGTATAATTGACAAAACTGTAATATATTTAAAGTGTACAACATGTTTTTTTGATATGCACATGCATCGTGAAAGGAGTGTATACACATACACAATCAAGGTAATAAACATGTCTATTACCTCACATATTTCTCTTTTCCTCTTTTCTTTCTTTCCCTCCCTCCCTTCCTTCTATGAGAATGCTTAAGTTCTCTATAAGCAAATTTAAATTATATAATGTAGTATTATCAACTATATTCACCGTTACACATTGGCTCAAAAGAGCTTATTCATCTTATAACTTAAAATTTATACCTTTTACCAGCTTCTCCCTGTTTCCCCCACCAGTCCCTGACTATTTTGACCTCCATTCCGCTCTATGAGTTAAACATTTTTAAAAATTATTTTTAAAAATTATACATATAAGTGATGTCATGTGTATTTGTCTTTCTCTATCTAGTTTATTTCTCTTAGCATCATGCTCTTCAAGTTCATCTGTGTTGCTGCAAAAGCAGCATTTCCCTCTTTTTAAAAGCTGAATAATGTTCCATTGTGTATCTATACCACATTTTCTTTATCCATTGTTCATTCACTGACATGTTGTTTTCATACATTTGATATTGTAAATGATTCTGCAGTCAACATAGGAGTACAGGTATCTTATTGAGATAGTGATTTCATTTTCTTTGGATATATACACAGAAATGGAGTTTCTGGATCATATGGTAGTTCTATTTTTAATTTTTTGAGAAACTTCCATACTGTTTTCCATAGTGGACACACCAATTTACCTTCCCACCAACAGTATACAACAGTATACTTTTCTCCACATCTTCACTTCCACATCCTCATCTTTTGTCTTTTGGATAATAGACATCCTATCCTCTACCTCAATGTGGTTTTCATTTGCATTTCTCTGTTGAGCAGTAATGTTGAGCACCATTTCATGTACTTATTGGCCATCTCTATGTCTTCTTTGGAAAAATGTCTGTTTGGGTCCTTTACCCATTTTTTTAAATTGGGTTATTGGTGTTTTTCCTATTGAGTTCTATGATTTCCTTGTATATTTTGGATATTAACTCACCATCACATATATGGTTTGCAAATAATTTCTCTCATTCCATGGGTTGCCTTTTCATTTTGTTGATGGTTTTCTTTGCTGTGCAGAAGCTTTTTACTTTGATGCAGTCTCATTAGTTTATTTTTGCTTTTGTTGCCCTTGCTTTTAGCATCAAATCCAAACAATCATTGCTATGACCAATGTCTTGTTTTCTTCTAGGAGTTTTATGGTTTCAGATCTCCATTCAAATCTTTAATCCATTTTGAATTGTTTTGTGTGATGTAAGAGTCCAATTTTATTCTTTTGTATGTGGACATTCAGTTTTCCCAGAATCACTGAATTGAAGAGACTAGCCTTTCTCCATTGTATATTCTTTACTTCTTTTTTGAAAATTAATTGACCATATATGTATGCATGTATGTGTACGTGTGTGTGTGTGTGTGTGTATTTCTGGGTCCTCTTTTTTTGTTCCATTCATTTGTGTGTCTCTTTCTTTCCCAACGCTGTAATATTTTGATTATCATGCTTCGTAATATAGTCTGAAATCAGGAAATGTAATGCCTTCAGTTTTATTCTTCTTTCACAATTGCTTTGGCTATTCAGAGTCTTTTGTGAGTCCAAACAAATTTTAGGACTGTTTTTTCTATTTCTGTGGAAAATGCCATTGGAATTTTGATAGGTATTGCATTGATTTTGTTAATTGTTTGGGCTATTATGGACATTTAACAATATTATTTTTTCCAAGCCATGATCATAGGATATTTTTAACTTATTTGTCTTTATTTCATCAATGGCTTACAGTTTTCAATGCATAAGTAATTCCCTACCTTATTAATTTTTCCCTAGGTATTTTCTTGTTTTTGATACAGTTGTAAATGGTATTGTCTTCTTTTTTTTTTTAAGATTTTATTTATTTATTTGACAGACAGAGATCACAAGTAGGCAGAGAGGCAGGCAGAGAGAGAGGAGGAAGCAGGCTCCCTGCTGAGCAGAGAGCCCGATGTGGGGCTCGATCCCAGGACCCTGAAATCATGACCTGAGCCGAAGGCAGAGGCTTTAACCCACTGAGCCATCCAGGTGCCCCTGGGATTGTCTTCTTAATTTCTCTTTTCAATAGTTAGTTGTTAGTATATAGAAATGCAGCTGAGTTTGTATATTATTGATTATCTTTCCTGCAACTTCACTGAATTCATTTATTAGTTCTTAAAGGTTGGGGGTTTTTGGTGGTTTTTTTTTTTTTTGGTGGACTATAGGGTTTTCTATAAATAATATCATGGGATCTTCAAAGACAATTTTACTTCTTCTTTTACAGTTTTAATCCCTTTTATTTCTTTTTCTTGCCTAATTGCCCTGACTAGGACTTCTAGTACTATATTGAATAAAAATGGCAATAGTGGACATCCTTGTTTTATTCCTCATTTTAGAAGAAAAGCTTTCAGCTTTTTACCAGTGAATATCATGTTAGTTGTGGCCTTGTCATATATGGCTTTCATTATTTTAAGGCATTCTATAATTAATTTATTGAGAGTTTTTATCATGAAAGAAGGCTACATTTTGTCAAGTGAATTTTCTGCATCTACCAAGATGACCATGATTTGGATCCTTCATTTTGTTAATATGGTACATCACATTTATTGATTTGCATATATTGAACCATCTTGCATCTCTTGATAAATCCACTTGTTCTTGGTGTATGATCCTTTTACTGTACTGCTGAATTCAGTTCACTAATATTTTGTTAAGAATTTTTGCATTTATGATCATTAGGGATATTGGTCTATAATTTTCTCTTTGGGTAGTGTCTTTCTTACTTTATCAGAGTGATGCTGGCCTTGTAAAATGAATTTGGAAATGTTTCTCCTGTTCAGTTTTTTAGAAGAGTTTGAGAAGGATTAATATTAATTCTTCTTTAAATGTTTGATAGAATTTACCAGTAAAGCCATTTGGTTGTGGCCTTTTGTTTGTTAGAAAGTTTTTGATTATTGATTCAAAATCCTTACTAGTAATTGGTCTTTACAGACTTTCTACTTCATCACAATTTAGTCTTACTAGATTGTATATCTGTAGGGATTTATGCATTTCTTCTAGGTTATCTAATTTTTGCACAATTGTTCATAGCAGTCTCTTATGATCCTTTGTATTTCTGTGATATTGATTGTAATACCTGTTCTTTCATTTCTGAAATGAAATGTTCCTCTTTGTTCCTTGGTCTAACTAAAGGTTTGTTAATTTTGTTTATCTTTTCAAAAAACCAACGATTATTTCCACTGATGTTTTCTATGGTCTTCTTAATTTCTTTTTCATCTATATCCACTCTGAAATTTCCCTTCTCTTTCCTTCTACTAGTTTGTGCTAGTTCGTTCTTCTTTTTCTACTTCCTTAAGGTGTAAAGGCAGATTGATATCTTTTGTTTTTCTTAATATAAGTGTTCATTGCTATGAACTTTCTTCTTTGAATTACTTTGCTGCATTCCATATGTTGGCATGCTGTGTTTCCAGTTTTGTCTCAAGATACTCTTTGATTTCCTTTTTTATTTCCTCTTTGGCTCATTAGTTGTTCAGTAGTATGTAGTTTAATCTCCACACACTGGTGAATTTTCCAGTTTTCTTCCCATAATTGATTTCTACTTTCAAACCACTGTGGTTGGAAAAGGTTCTTGATATGATTTCAGTCTTTGTACCTTTATTAAGACCTGTTTTATGATCTAGCAATGATCTATCCTGGACAGTGTTCCATATGCACTTGAGAAGAATGTGTATTCTGCTGTGTTTGGAGGGACTGTATTGTAAATGTCTAATCTGTTTGGTCAATGTACAGTTTAAGTCCAGTACTTCCTTTTAGCTCTTCTATCTGGATGATGTATTGTTGAAAGTGAGGTGTTGAAATCCTCTACTATTAATATATTGCTATATATTTTCCCTTAATATCTGTTTATATTTTGCTTTGTATATTTTGGTGTTCCAATGTTGGGTACATAAATATTTATAATTTTTATATTCTTTCGATGAATAGACCCCTTTATCACAGTATAATGACCTTTATGTTAGTTTTTGACTTAACTATTCTCCTTTTGGTTTCCATTTGCATGAAAAATTTTTTTCCAATCCTTCACTTTCATTCTATATGTGTTTTTACAGGTGAAGTAAGAGTTATAGGTAGCTTATAACTGAGGGTTTTTTTTTTTTAATGCACTCAGCCACTTTGTGTCTTTTGGTTGGAGAATTTCACTCATTTATATTATAGATAATGATGGACTTAGTATTGCTATTTTGTTGATTGTTTTCTGGCTGGTTTATATCTTAAATAAAATATCTTGTATCTATTTTAAGCTGTAACTTAATTTCAAGTGTGTACAAAAACTCTGCATTTTCACACTTTCCTCACACTAATGCTACGTTTTTGATGATTGCAATTTACATCTTTTTATGTTGTGTATCCATTAAAAACTTGCTGTAGTTACAGTTATCTTTAACACTTCGTATTTTAATCCTTATACTAGAATTGTGATTTACCTGCTACCATTAGTTTTAGAGTATTCTGAATTTAATTATATATCTACCTTTTACTAGTGAATTTTATACTTCCACATATTTTCATGTTACTAATTAGCTCCTTTGTTTTAGCTTAAAAAGCTCCCTTTAACATTTCTTGTAAGGCTGACTAGAGAGGATGAACTCTTCAGCTTTTATTAGTCTGGAAAACTTTATCCTTCAATTCTGAAGGACAGTTTTGCCCCATAGAGTTTCTTACTTGGCAGTTTTTTCCCTCAACACTTTGAATATATCATTCCACTCTCTTCTGGCCTATAAAATTTCTGCTGAAAAAGTCACTTTTCTGTGATTTTTTTTTATCCTGAAAAAATTAGAAGTCACTTTTCTTCTGCTGCCTTTAATTGCCTTTCAAGTTCTGAAAATTTATTTGTATGTGTTTCAATATGGATCTCTTTAGATTCATCTTTTTTTGAGATTCTTTAACTTTCTGGATCTGAATGTCTGTTTGTTTCTCCAGATTAAGGAAATTTTCAGCCATTATTTCTTCAGTTAAGCTTTCTGCACCTTTCTCTCTCTCTCTTCTCTTTCTGGGACCTCCAATTTGATCTGCTTGTTGGTGTCCAATAAATACATCCCTCTCTCCATTCTTTTTCCCTTTTGCTTCTCTAATTGGATGAATTCCACTGCCTGTCTTTGAATTTGTTGATCCTTTCCTCTGCTTGATCTGGTCTGCTATTAAAACCCTCTATTGAATTTTTTAAGTCCATTATTATATTCTCTGGTTCTATAAATTCTGTTTAGTGCTTTTTTATATTTTCTGTCCCTTTGTGAAAATTCTCAATGTTCATGCACTGTTCCCCTTACCTTGATGAACATCTTTATGGCCATTATTTCAAACTCTATCAGGTAGACAACTTACTTCTGAAATATCAGTTTCTAGAGATTTATCCTGTTTTTTATTGGAATATATTCTCATTTTTCTTCATTTTTTTCTTGAGTCTCTATGGTGGATCCATTGTATTAGATAAAATAGTCATTTCTCCCAGTCTTGACAGACTGGTCTTATACAGGAGATGAATTTCATCAATCAGCCAAGCTCAAGCTTCTAGGTCTCTCAGGCATTTGTGATTCTCTTAGCCACCAGTTATTCTTAATGTTCCCCAACAGCTGAATATGTGCCAAGACCTCAGTGTTCCAAAGAGAAGGATCACAGTCAGAACCTATATGCAGGTTAAATTAGAAGCCAGACCCTCAGGCAGTAGGTCGGAAAGTATGTAGGTGAGCCTCTTCCACAGAGAAACTGAGAAGTAGGTATTTGCCTATTTCTTCTTCACTGAGCCAGGGATTGGCTCAATCCCCATGCTGGGATTGAAGGAGGGTGCTCCTGCACCACTTAAAAACTGCTTATTTATTTCTTATAGTCCTGTAGGACTTTTCAGTGCAACCCCCATTGGCAATCAGAGCCAGGGAAGGGGTGGACCATCCTCAGGCAGCAACTATAAAAACTAGGGCAGTAGGTATGTGTAAAGTCTCCTTCCAGTGCTGGCCTAATTATATAATTGGAGTTAGCTAGAGGGAGAAAGTAGTAGAAGTGCCCACTAGCTCCCCTGAATAACTCCATAAAGGACTGTACCTAACAACTAGATATGTGCAAATTATAAGCCAGACCCTCAGGCAGTGGGCTGTAAAGTATACAGTCCACTCCCTTCCAGGAAAAGACTGGAAAATGGACCCTTTTTTTTTTTTACCCCCTGCTTCCTCTGTACTAAGCCTTTTGGAGGACAGCCACAGTGAGTGCTAGCATGTAAAGAACTAGCTTTGTTTTCTGTGGTGCTGTGGGACTTGTGGTTATAAACTCCACTGGCTTTCAGAGCTAGGAATTTTGGGGACCTGTCTCTTGGGTGGGAGCCTTAATAGCTGGAATCCTTTATGTCCTATGCAAATGTTTTACTCCTCAAGAAGAAGCTGAGAGTTGGGGGTATCTTCCTTATAGTATGGTTCTGTGCCAGAAATGGGTTTACAATATATTTGTCTCATCCTTTCCTACCCATTTCACTTTGGTTATTTTTTTAAGTTGCCTGATGTGGTAGTTGCCTGCCTCAGCTAGTTTCCAGTTTTTTTGCAGCGGAAATTGTTCCATGAGTACCTGTACTTTATGTGCATCTGTGGAAGGAGGGAAGTTCAGGGGCCTCCTATGTCACCACCTTGGTCCCTTCTACAAAGGAATGGCTTACACATTGCTCCAAAGAAGATATACAAATGGTGAATAAGCACATGGAAAGATGCTCCATATAATTCATTAAGGAAATGCAAATCAAAATCATAATAAGGTTACCACTTCACATCCATTAGAATGGCTACTATTTAAAAAAATGTAAAATAACAAGTATTTGTAGGATGAGGATAAACTGGGAACCTTTGTGTATTGTTGCTAGAAATGTAAAATGGTATAGCCATTATGGAGAACATTATGATGATTCTTCAGAAAGTTAAAAGTAAAATTGCCATATAATCCAGCAATTTCACTACCATAGATATATACTCAAAAGAATTGAAAACAGGGACTCAAATACTTGCATACAAGTATTCACGTTAGCATTATTCTCAGTATCTAAAAGGTAGAAACAACCCAAATTTCCATGAACAGATAAAGGATAAAGAAAATGTGATATATACATGCAGTGGAATATTGTTCAGCTCTAAAACAGGATGAAATGTTGAACCTTGAAAACTTTGTTAAGTGAAATAAGACACAAAAGGATAAATAGTGTATCATTCCACTTATATGAGGTGTCCAGAAGAGGCAAATTCATACAAACTGCAATAGAAGTTATCAGGGGCTTAGGGAAGGGAAGAATGAGAAGTTACTGTTTAATAGGTACAGAGTTTCTATCTGAGATGATAAGTTCTAGAAATGGATGGTGATGATGTTTGTGCAACACTGTGAATGCACTTAATGGATTGAATTGAATTGACTTGTACAGTATTGTACATAATTGAATAGTACACTTAAAATGGCTAAAATGGTAACTGTATTTTATCAAAATTTTAAAAGCCTATTTTTTTAAGATTTTATTTATTTACTTGACAGAGATCACAAGTAGGCGGAGAGGCAGGCAGAGAGAGAGGAGGAAGCAGGCTCCCCACTGAGCAGAGAGCCCGACGTGGGGCTCGATCCCAGGACCCTGGGATCATGACCTGAGCCGAAGGCAGAGGCCTTAACCCACTGAGCCACCCAGGCGCCCCTAAAAAGCCTATATTTTAAATTTTTACTTTTTGATCATAAAGTTTAGTTACAAATCATTAATAGATTTGAATATTTCATTTTCATAGAGGCCCAGAACAATGTTTGTAAATTTCTACAATGCTGCCTAAAATGCTGTTTCTGGTGTTTGGAAAGAATGGTAAAGTTTTTTAACAGAAATGCCTATGTTATGGTAAGTAGATTATTTTTTTATTTACTAATTTCTTCTTAGCAAACCCAAACCTCATTTGCACATTTCCATCTCTAACACTTTTTACCTCATGCAGTTGCATTTATCACCATGTTGATATAAGGATTTGTGATTCCCATGTATGATTCAGAGCTATGCTTTCCTAGTTGAGATAACATCTTAACTGTACTTCATTATTACTGTTAATATCTTTTTAAAGATGGAAAATATTATTTACCCTAGAAATTTTTAAATATGCTAGATTGAAAAGATTTTGTGTGTCTTTGACATTGTTTAGTGGAAGGAGAGGTTAGTCTATATTCCACTCTGAGAAAAAAAAATGTCTTTCTAATTCTGGGACTTACATATTTCTAGGGAATGGTCTATTTCTTCTTGTAAATTTTATGTTGAAATGTGCAGGAATCGATAAGGCCTAACTAAAGTGTTACTTCTTTCCTATGGGGAATATGGAGATTTTTAAAAACAGGGGTTCCAAAAACATAATTCTTCTAAAATTTAGTAACTACAACCTTATGATACTTGCTTATTATCACCATGACACAGAATCTGCAGGGGTGATTCAAATAGTCCTGAAGATTTAAATAGTCATATACTGTATTGAGCCCTTTAATCATAAATCAATGTATCGAAAGGTGTTGGTTTCCTGAGAATCTTTAAAGTGAATGCTGCAACATTTTTCCTATTCACAACAGACCCTACCTAGCCCAGACACTTCACTTCAAAAACAGAAACCATATCCTGGTATTTGAGAAAAAGGTCTACCTCTATGTGAATTCCCATGGAGTTAACAGGCATATAGCATCTGAAGCACAGCTTATTGTAAACGCCCCTGACAGCTGTGCAGAGTTGAGGGTGTACAGTTCTCTGGTCTCCCATGTACCCAAAGGCTAAAAGAGGAATGACAGTAGCAGGTTGGGTGATAAGAGAATTAATCTTTTCCTGTCATTGGATTGTCTGTTGGTCTTGTTAGGGCATGTTACTGACTCCAGAATAACAACAACTGTTTTCCTCAGATTGCAATATACGGCAAAAACTTCTGCAGGTCAGCAAGAGATGCCTTCAATCTGCTGATGAGAAATGTTTTAAAGTAAGTAATCAGGTTGAATTTGCAAAAGAAAATTTGGTTAACCTTGAGCATCAAATACTTCATATGTGATTTAAATTGATGGTGATCTTATTAGACATGAATATTATCTTTCAATTGGATAGATTTAAATCTCTTTCACACTATTTCTTTTTGTATCTTAGAATGTTGCTTCTATCATCCATCTACATCTTCACACTCACTGGCATTTTATTGATTTTTATTATCTCTTCTGCTCAAGAAATTCTCCACACAAACATCATGTCTCTGACCATTTCCTTCTCCCAAATTGACAGAGTCTGAGTGAGCAAAAGCAGGGAAGAAATGAAACCTTCTCAAAATTCGGGGTGTCTTACTTGGACTTTGAAACAGAGGCTGACATACTTAATTATGCCAGATAGCCCTACAATGCCATCTTCTGTTTACTTCATCAAAAATAAATCAGAACTTCATTTGGGAGGTCTACCTTCATTTTTTGCATTTAACGAAGGCCAAATAAAATTTCCAGCAAAGACATATCAAAACGAGCTCATGAATTATTTACTCTCATAAATTTCAAGTGACAAATGTAATTTAAACACAAAATTATACATTCTTTTTTTTCTGATTCTCAGAGTTGCCGTTATGGATAAAGTTACAGACTTTGTACTAATCCTGGGGAAAATTCTAGTTGCTGGATGTATAGGTAAGTAATAATAATAAATATAGTAAGTCTAAAAGGTACTTGGAAAAACTTCTTTGCTATAAAAAACTATGTTTCTTTGCAAATACATAATATCCATGTTCTGCCTGTCCAATGTAGGTGTGCTGGCCTTTTTACTCTTCACACACAGATTGCCAACGATGATAGAAGGACCGACATCTTTAAATTACTACTGGGTACCTTTGCTGGTAAGATCTGGTGTCTTAGTTCAGGCGTCTATAATAAAAATATCATAGATTGGATGGCTTAAGCAAGAATTTATTCCTCATGGTTCTGAAGGCTGAGAAGTCCAAGATCAAGGTGCCCACAGATTCAGTTCCTGGTGAGAGCTCTCTTCCTGGTTTGCAAAGAGACACCCTCCTCCCCTGCCTTCTCACTGTATCCAGCATGGTGGAGAGAGATCTCATCATCTCTCCTATCTCATCTTTTAAGGGCATTAATCCCATTCATGAGGGCTCTACCCTCATGACCTACTTACCTCCCCAAACTTCACCTCCAGATATCATTACATTAGGGATTAGGTTCAACATATGCATTTTGAGAGGACACAATTCATTCATAGCCACTGGGTAATATTGACTCTGATTTATCAGAAATGGCAAAAAAAAAAAAAAAAGGGAACAAGAAAAATAATAATAGTTAACATTATTGGTCCTACTTTGTGCCAAGCCTTATTCTGTTTCAGATTGGATTCCTTAGAAACAATCTCTGAGACAGGATTGCAGGATTGCATGCTGAAGGTTTATTAGGAACCATCCAATCGGTAGTAGCGACCGGTGGTGTGTACAAAGGGCAGGGACTTAATCAACGCAAGCTTATGACCCGCACTTACTGGGAATTCCTCATTCATGGGGAATAATTGCAATCCCCGATCCCCTTCACGAATGGGGTTCAACTGGTTACCGGCGCCTGCCGGCGTAGGGTAGGCACACGCTGAGCCAGTCAGTGTAGCGCGCGTGCAGCCCCGGACATCTAAGGGCATCACAGACCTGTTATTGTTTGTTGTTTGTTTGTTTTAACCATGCAACAAAACTTTTATTAACATTTTGGACAGCTATTGAGGGAACCAGTGACTCAGTTTACTGAAACTGGTAATTTCTAAACTTAAATTGGGGCAAAATGGCTATAGTGCAGAGCAATGCCATCTCTGGACACTATGAATTCAAAAATGAAGAATTAACAGCCGCCTGTCAGACGAAGAACCAGGTGGAGAGTTGACTCTTTCTGGGTGTTGTAATCAGAAAGGGTGCGGCCATCTTCTAGCTGCTTGCCAGCAAAGATAAGCCTCTGCTGGTCAGGGGGGATGCCCTCTTTATCTTGGATCTTGGCCTTTACATTTTCGATGGTATCACTAGGCTCCACCTCCAGGGTGATGGTCTTGCCGGTCAGGGTCTTCACGAAGATCTGCATGCCACCCCTCGGGCGCAGGACCAGGTGCAGAGGAAGCTGCAGGTAGAGTGGGGGCCTCAGACATATTGACAGGAATTCTTCTGAAGGAGGAATTAGGCCTCTGTATGCCGTGGTTGGCCAGGGGTTGCCCCCTGGATGGGGGTGTAACCTTGGGTGAGGCAGTTCCCGGCAACAAGGGCAATTCCTAGTGAGGGAAGCCTCTCAGTCGTCCACAGCCTACATTCCTAACAACTGGAGGAGAGATGTAGCAGTTGGAGAGGACCTGATGGGAGCCTGGCAGCATCTATAGCAATTAATTCATTCGCTCAATCCATGTCATAAATACTGTTATTATTCACATTCTCCCCTCGCCCTCCAGTAATTTTTTATAGGAGGCAGGAGGCACAGTGAGGTTAAGTAACTTGTTGAGTGAGTGCCTGGCAAGTGATTCAACCCCTAGTCAGTGTGTGCTCTTAACTTGCATGCTTTCCTGCCTCAGTTTACAGGATCCTAAATCTGGGGTATTTTTGTAGGCATTGGAGATACTGGTAAGAAAAATAACAGGTAACTTAATATATTTAAATCCTAGTACAAAGTACCCAAAATTGTTATTGGATTTTTTTGGTCTCTATATTGAAATTTTTTCTACATAGGGTACTTCAATGTTTCTCATCTGACTTTCATTTAAAGCTGCATTATTGTTCTTCTGGACAAGTTAATGACATCTTCATTTTGCTCTTTACTCATTTACAGACAGTCATTATTGGATCTTACCTAGTTGCCCATGGATTCTTCAGCGTCTATGCAATGTGTATTGATACAATTTTCATCTGCTTCTGTAAGTTTTCAGTATATGTGTTTTCCCCCTTTGGAGAGTAACTGAAAGATAAGAAGGTTAAGATCCATGTACTAAGTTGCCTTGTGCATTTGCTATGATTGGGCTGCAACTACCCAATATTGTTTATTTGGAAAGAGACTCTGTTTAGTAGATGCTCTTTAAAGCTTAACAGCTGAGAGAATGGAGTTGGCAAAGCACAGGAGAGTCAGCTACTGAAATGAACCTCAGGCTCCACTGCATGCTGTTAGCATGAAACTGTTTTTTTTTCATTTCTTAGTATTTTCAAGTTTTAATGATAAAACACAACAGAATCAAATCATTAACAGAACTGAGGACATAACTGGGCTTTGAGACCGGACTATAGGAACACTTTGAGGAGAGCTTTTATAATTCTGATAAAGCCAAGCTGGCAATGGTTTCAGAGACACATAGAGCCAATTCACACTAAATTCACTGAGGGGAATGTCTGGGAAACAGCTCGATCAATTCTGATGCTTAGAGTTAAAATACTTGAGAGTTTTCATCACTGACTTATTTGCTATGCCTCTATGTGGCATTTGTAACTCATAATGGAAAGGTTTTCTATTAGTATCTCATCTTAAAAGCCTTGGAGAACCTAGTGCCCTAGGAACTTGACTTGGCCCTTACCTTCAGCCTAGAGAAAGCAGGCTCAGCAGATGAAAGAACAAATTGTTAAGGCCTCCAGCTTTACCCAATAGAGATTACTTCTCTGGTGCCTTGTTCTTAAGAGAAGCAGAGAAAACATTCTATGACAGGTCATTACTGAGTGATCCACTTGTGTAAAATTAACAGTTTATTTTTTGGCATCACTCACACCACCAACTTTACACAGGGGTCAGGGGAGGAGATAATACTTATAAGGAGACATATTCAAGGGAAATAAAAAACCTCCTAGAAAGTGGTTTGCCTTTTTTTCCTTAATATTTAAAAATTATTTTCAGTAACTGGACAATTCAGAAATCAAGAAAACTGTACATAGTAGTTAGTTCTCTCTCTGGCTGTGAACAAAATAGACATGTTTAGTCATCTTCTAATGCCACTGTCAGCGGTTTATTAGGAGAAGCCATCTACAAAATGCCACGTGAATAAACTTCAGCTCAGGTTGGAGATGGAGGAAGGAGCACAGAACTGTAGTGCCTGAGACAGAGATCTGAAATGGTCAAAGATCTCTTTTTTCATCTCAGATACTAATTATAGCAATAGTGGGGGATCCCTTTAGGATCTTCCCCATTCTTATAACTGAAAATGTTTCTGAAAATGTATCTCAGGAAATGCATAGAAGCCTCTAGCTCCCAATATTTGGAAGCTTTGGAAAAATCTTACAGATTTTAAATTTGACAAGGATATTAAATGTGAGTGGTAAGAACTGTTTCCCATTTTTTTTAATGTTAATAATTGCCAACTTCTGAAAATCAGGTGTAATTTCAGCTTCCTCAATCTTGTGTGTTGAACATGAACAGTCTCCTTCTGGAGACTCTTGTCTTTGAGAATAAAGAACAAGGGATACCAAATTCTATTTCTCCTCCCTCCCTAACTTTTACTATGGGAAACATCTTACTTTGGAAAACATTCTTCTTAAATGGTGCTATAAGCCAAATTCTGATTGTGTAAAACTGTACCTTTATAATCTTTATCATTTTTTATATAATCTTTTTTTTTTTTAAGATTTTATTTATTTATTTGGCAGACAGAGATCACCAGTAGACAGAGAGGCAGGCAGAGAGAGAGGAGGAAGCAGGCTCCCTGCTGAGCAGAGAGCCTGATGCGGGGCTCGATCCCAGGACACTGGGATCATGACCTGAGCCGAAGGCAGAGGCTTTAACCCACTGAGCCACCCAGGCGCCCCTATATAATCTTTTATAATCTCTTTTTATACTTATTCTCTTGGCTGCCAGACAGCTGGTATTTTTTAAAATGCAAACCATTTGCAAACACTGCGTTTATAGAAACATGGCATCTTTTTAATATTACCAGGCAATGAGAATTTTGGTCCCAGTTTGAGAAAAAAGTAATGTTATTGATGATTATTAATGTGATTCATACCAGGCTTCCTAATAATGCTTCAAGGGTAATAACAATATAGATATACTATATATGATATAGAAATATGGTTAAGGAAGAAAGAACAAAAATGTGTCCATCGTATTCACTCCTCAGCTTTCCATTTTGTCTGAGAAAGGTCACTGTGAGGTCCAATGTAAAAAATCTAAATCAGTAATCCAGCCATTCCCCCAAAAGGATGAAAAACAATTTAGATTTAGTCCATAAATCTATGATTATCCTGTCTGTTTTTACATAATATTTCTTATCCTTTGTCATAATAAAGGCTATGAATAACAAAATCTTTAATACACTTAGTGAAAACATAGAGTTAACTTGTACTTGTATACTTATGGATAGATATTACCTGCTGCGAATTCTATCTTTAAGAAGCTTAATTCTGTGCCAACTTCTTACACCTCAGCATCATTTGGGGGCTTTCCCTGAATCACCCGATAGGTATGTGCTCAGTGAACACTCTGTCATTTTATTATTAGCCTGGGCAAAGCAGGAAGGTAAATTCATGCGTTATGTGAAGTCAGAAAACACTGCCACTAATTTTCTAATGCAATTCTGAGGAGATTTAAGACAGGATGACTTAAGTAAAGTAGAACCAGAACCGAACTAGGTGTCAAGAGGCTAGGTCCTCACCTCATTCTGACTGCTCCAGAGCTTTTGACGTCAGGAGAATCATTTCAATACACGGGTCTCCGTTTCTTCATCTGTAATGTTACAGGTATGGACTTTCATTAAAAGTGACTTTGGACTCTGAAATTCAATTATTATTCTATATTTATCATAGACTTTTTATTCAGCTTCCTCTCAGAAGACGTGGCATTTTACCTTTCTGAAATGAACAGTCCCAGATTTAGAGATGATTCTGTTGAAAGCACATGAAGGATCTTATTAACCTTTAAACTATCAAAATAAACTTCTTTGGGCATTGGTGGGATTTAGGAAGTTTCAGTGCTTCCTGGCAGAGATTGAAGTTTCTTACTTGGTCCAGCAACTTAACAGTACTAATTGTCTTATATTTGACTTTCTAACACTAATTTCTCTGATTTTTCCTTGTTTGATTCTCCAATTCATAAAAATACATTTAATTCTGCTGCCGCTTGCTGCTTTTGCCTGCTTTGGCTGCTGCATATACAGGTGAAGATCTGGAAAGAAATGATGGATCCAGAGAAAAACCCTACTACATAGCCCCTACCCTGCACGGAACTCTGAACAAGATGCAACTAGTTCCCCAGAAGCAGAAAGAGTAGAAAAGCTCCAAACAGTGACATTCATTTTTAAATAGAACTTTTGTAAATTAGATCATTTGTAACTTGAAAATGATGCTTTTGAGTAATGTGAAATTTCTGAGCTTATTCCTGAAAAGCCAGAACATGAGATGACAAGCATTTGATGACAGTAGCCTCTGTGAACTAGGATACTTTACAGACTGTGGTCCCAGTTGAAAAGCAAGGTGTAAATGTCAAACATATTTTTAAAGCCTATAGCTAAAAGTGTTTTAAATTAGACTTTTATAACTCAGAGTGCTGTTTCCCATTGCAGCACTTTGCTCGCCTTTCTTTTTATAAATGTATATTTGTAAAGGATATTCAGGCAGTTTTTTGAAGGCACTATAAATGTATAGTCAATTAGCCATAAAAAAGATTGATATAGCTAACCAGCATATGGTCCTCAATTTGTAAATATGGTGCTATGGTTATAGCTGCTCCAGCTAGTGGACAGCTTTCTCAACTGTGATTAAAATTGTATAAATGTTTTCCTAGGAAATATATTTCAGTGTGTGATTCAAGACTGTTTCAAACAGAGATGTTAATGTTATACAAGTTCCATAGAGAACGCTGCTAGGTAAAAATTACTGGGGAACCTCATAGCCCACTTTGTTTTAGTGAAATTATATTTATAGTAAAGTTGAATCTGAGTTTTGCAATGTCATTTCCAATAATATGAACATCTAGCCACCATGAAAATATTCTGAACAAAACTGAAATAGAGACATAACGTATACCTTTTGTCTCTAACCCAGATGGAGACCAATTCCTATTTTCCTATTCCCACCATACAGAAAATTGGAATGGATTTGTTTCAGAAGAGTGATTCTATCTTTCACAAGCATATCTGTTTTTCTAGATGAAAGAGATTTTTTGACTTCATTCTACAAAAGGTTTAGTTGTAGCTCAACTTATGTGAGGAAAGAGAAAAGATGAGTAAGACACTTCAGATTTTACCCTAAGGAAATACACTACTAAGCACTCCACTATTACCTTTTCTCGTACCTTTACAGGGGTGTACTGTGCATTAGGAAATTTCTCCCTTGAGAGTTTAGTAGGAAAGTTATTTTTATACTCCATCCTTGCTGGTCACACCAACAAGCTGGTTGCTGGCAGCCATATCTTAGTCTTTTGCATGGTGGAGTAGAACATGAATCAGACACTCAAGTACTTTGCCTGTCTACTCCTGTGTGCACATGTGTATGATTTGGCTAACAATTACCCCAAAGGAACACTGAATCAGTGGTATCCTTGGGCATTTACACTAAGCTTGTGTATAAGGATTATTTATGTATTGATAGAAAGAAATGTGTTGACCTAAGATTGTGGTCGAAATGTGATCTAACTATGATCCATGTATTTAAGAAGAGTCAGAAATGTATCATCGTGTCACAAATTAATATGAAAACCAACTTATTTAATGATCCTGAAGTATGGGAACCTAGATTTAGACTGACTCTGATAGCTTAATAGCAAGAAGCCAATGAATATGGAAGATTTTCAAAATAGGTCTTTATAATGGCCACCATCTTGTTCTTGGCTTATTTTCCTGAGATTATTAGAGTCAGAAGTGTCACCTGGCTTCACCTCATGGCAAAAGGCCTTCACTCTCATTCTCCTTGAAGTATAAATTCAGAGAAAGGTGATAATCTGTCTTTCTGGATGGTTATTGTTACCCAACAACACAGAAGTCTCAACCAAGATCTAGTAAATAGTTACTTCTTTTTTCTTTTTTCTTTCTTTCCTTCTTTTTTTTTTTTTTGAGACCGAGAGAGAGAGTGCAAGTACACGTGTGTACACACGAGCAGCAGGAAAGAGGAGAGCGAGAGAATCTTAAACAGGTTCCACACCCAGTGCAGAGCCCAATGCTGGACCTCATGACTCTGAGATTATGACCTGAGCCAAAATCAAGAGTGGGAGGCTTAACCATCTGATCTACCCAGGTGTCCCAGTTATCTCTCTCTCAAGTGTTAAAAAATGATAGGGAATATATCCTCTTCAGGAGTAGTTGAATGATACATAATGATGAAACAACACAATTCTAATTTTTTTTGGTAGGCATCAGAATCATTCTGAGAACTTCTAATAAATGTCTGTGCCCCTTCCCTAACAGATTCTGATATGTTGTGTTTGGGTACGGGGTAGCTTGTGAATTATTATAAAGTTCTCTAGTTGATTCTGATACACATAAAAGTTGGATAATCACTTGAATAAAATACAAATCAACCTGCAAGAAACTAGTTGCCTCTATTATATTCTTGGCTGTTTCAGGAGTTAGAAAATTAAGACAAAGATTAATTTGGAGACTTTGAATAATCATAACTACTTCTGTATTTTAGATTCTTAGACTAGGTGGGGCCCATGTATTACATGTTTAACATTATATCTGCTGATCAGACCAAAAAGTTCACTAGAGTAAGAGTGTTCACTGAATTATATGGAGGCACATTCTATAGCTGGTTATAATTTAAGGATGTAATCCATGGGTACAAAATCATAAGAAAAGAAATGCTATTTGGTTCAATATTTTTAAATAATTTCTTTACTACTTAAAGGAAGAATCTCTAAGTACAGAAGTTTTAACTATATTATGGACTTGTTCTAGTCAGAAAAAGTTTGCCTCACTAGTTACTTCTTTGTGTAGAAGAGAATAAAAATGAGCATTATTTTTGAGGGAAGAAATTAGAAACTATTATTTTATAATGCAATTAAAGTAATTAACTGCAAAACAATATTTTTCAAAACTTGAAACACAGTAAAACTTTACAAATCTTTAAAACTATGCTACCTAAATTATTGATGGCAAAACAAAAGCAATTTTGAACAAACACAATACTTTAGAAACCACATTGAGTACATACTACTTTTCAGGAATTTGAAGGTGAATTTAGAAATTCCAGATGAGGCTTTTTGTATTTGTTTTGTTATTTTTGGTTAGTTTGCCATCCAAAAGAAGATAAAAGTTATTTCCTCAATCATGCCCCTGAGAGGCATGCATTATTGGCAGACTATGACCTGGTACACAGAATTAGATGATATTTTACTAACATAATAACAAGGGCTGCTTGTTTTCTCATAGGTATGTTTACAATGATGATCCCAAACTATGCTATTTAAAAAAAGAAAGTTTTGAACTGCTGTAAAGCAAGTGTGCAGCAGATGGCGACGTTACTTCTCTTACAGTTTTGCTTTGATATTTACTCTGTGCCATTCTTCTTCCTAGTGGAAGATATAGAAAGAAACGATGGTTCTCCTGAAAGGCCCTATTACATGAGTCAGTCTCTGCTGAAGATTCTGAACGAGCCAAGTATGCAAACTAAGAAGATTTAGAAGTGCAAACTGTGGTCATCCTGCAGCGCGGTGTGTAACCTAATCTTCATCTGCTGTGTCTGCGCAACACTCGTTTCATAAGTGCTTTGTGTTTGGGACACTATATTCACCACCTTGTTGGCTTTTATTTGCATGTTTAATACCAAAGCTTATACTGTAATATGTGAAGCCATCAGAAGTCGCAAGGGAATTGTTAACAACATGGTACATTTTTATACTAAGATCTTTAGTTGTGCAATTCATTTTTAAATACAGTGGCTTGGATGTTTTAAAAACACTACTGAATATGTTCATATTCTTTATATATTACATTGAAAAATGAAACATTATTTAAACCGAGAGCTCCTAATATATTTTTTAAATTACAACTAAAAGACTTCTGCAGGGAAAATTGGTCAACAAAGTGAAATAGAAAATTTTAAAGTTTTCCCCACTCCTGTTTGACAGGAAATTGGTAAAAGGATTACCTGCTCCAGATTTTGCTCTATTTAAGTATAGAATGTTTCCTATTAAACAAATTGCCAATCATCCAGCCTTTACTACTTAGTCCTCTCTGACAAAGTGCCTTACTGGCTGTTTAATATTACCCAGCTTTTGTGGGCAAGTTTACAAACATTGTTTAAAAAAAATACCTGCAATGTTTAGTGATTGAAACAAGTCTTCTTGAATTTGTTTTCCTCTTAGCTCACTGGTTGAAAACCACTTGTCATTTCAGTATGTTTGATATCCTCACTATATAGAGTACGTTTTGCAGCATAAACAATTTCCCTTGCGCCTAGTGGACATTCATGAATGTGTACTACACGCAAGAAAAAAAAAATTGAAAGGATGCTTGTTAGTTTTTTTTTACTAAAAGTGAAAAGTTTAAAAATCTAATCTTTTCTATAGTAGATCTTTGAAAATAGGTATAAGATTACATTTATCAATGTTTTACACAGTTTGGAAAAGGACACTTTGGGAAATTACAAAGGGAAACTTTACCCCTGGAAAGGGTGCTCACAGGTGTCATGTACTGAATCGCTCTGTTATAAATGATTGTTTATTATCATCAAGAAGTGGTCTATGTATGTTATTTCATTTTTAACTTTTGATATGAAATAGTCAGTTTATTAATAATGTTAACTTTTATTGTGCTAATATAAACAGGAACATAATTTCTAATTCAATTTTAAGTAATTTTACTAGTACTACTAACTTTAAAGAAAATGAATTCAGTTTGTTACTCAGTGTTAAAGTATTCACCCCAAGGGAATGTCAGTCAGATAAGATAATTTGTGAAAGAGTTGAGAATCAACTGTAAGTTACTATCAGCTTATCTATGATCACATTTGTTTAAATGTGACTCTAGATATTCTTTTATGCCAAAAACAAACTCACATGAGCACATGACAGTCCGAGCTCTATAATCAGTGTGTGCTTCTGCTGTGCAGAAATATTAGGAACATATTGTCTAAATATCTTTGATAACTAAAATGTTTAATATTAAATGAAATTTGTTGTTACTCATCATTTTAGATCTGTTTTTTTCTTCTAATAAAGATTTAGACTAAAAAAAAAAAAACCTGTCTTTTTATTTCTTTAAGCTAGAAAATGAGAAAAGCTTTAGTTTTTAAAACCTACCACAGGCTGACAGAATCTTCTCTGTATCAACTAAGGGTTTTGTGTTGGTTTTTTTTTTTACTAGATTTATCTTTTTTAAAATTTCCATTTTTCTCCAGCTGTGCATTGTCAAATAACTGAAACTGATAATTTATATGAAGTGAATAGGTCAAAACTAAATGGATAAGAGATGGATTTTTAAAACCCAAACAGTGGCCTAAATTAGTTGGTCTTTGTTTTAATTTACCAAAGATTTGCTCAGTCCCTCACTTGGTTTTACCAACATTGGAAGAAGCAAATCTCATCATCTTAAAGGCAGGGATGAATTTAGAGAAGGTTTAAAAAATGTGAACACTAGCAATAGCTTTCTAAGACAAGAGTAAGTGTACCTCAATAGCTTATCTTAAGCTAAAAGTTTTCTTTTACATCCAGCTCTTCCTTAACAAATGTGTAAGAATCTGCTTTTTAATTATCTTAAATCATCAAAATTAATTTTTCTTTCAAATTTAATGGATTTTTTTCAATAGAAACATAAAATATTCTTGCAGTTCTCAGTGTTCTTTTAAAATGTTCCAAATCTAATTAGATGCTAATACAATTAGTGATTCTTATTAACTTAAAATAAAAATATAGTTTGGTTTCTGGAAGAAATCTAAATTCTACTTTAGATTTTAATAACTCCTACTTTTAGAAAATAAAGCACTGATCCTATTTCTAAAGTGTTTGAAACTAAACTATGATTGGATTTTTCTGTGTTGCCTACAAAGTTTAAGAAGTTTGTGAATCCATACACTAAAATTACACTATTAAAAGTTCTGGGGAATCACCAGGCAAAATGCAGTTATTATTTAAACTAATATTGGAAATGGGCTCTGTGTAACAATTCTGTATTTTTCTTTTACTGTATAGATGAATAGCACTCATTCCAATGTATGTTCTTTCACTTTTACAACTGGTGCCTCAGGAAATTGCTCTTAAACTCTAACCAGGCACAATAGTTATCTCCAGTATTATCTGGTTCTGGGCTGGGGAACATGCTTTATAAATCAGTCTTTGTTGGCATAAGATGGACAAAATTGAACTAAAATTATTATTGCAGACCATGGTATATGAAATGGTGTCTTGACATTTTTTCCAGTTTTTTTGCAAATATTATCCTTAAATGTTTGTTTTTAAAATATAGCTATATGACTATAAGAATATAATAAATTACAGATGAAAATAAATAGCTTACCAATATAGCAGGAATAATTTACTTTCCCAAAGTAATTGTCCATATATCATGTTTTTTTCTGCTAGAACTAATATGGATATTGAAGACTTCTCTGAGGACCTAAGTTACTTCTGGCCCCTGTGAGTCTATACATCTCCCAGAAAACAAAGCTATCCCTCACTAAAACAAATATGATTGATTCACTCATGAAAATTGAGTACCACATTATACAAGGCTTGGACATCAGGATAACATCAAGGTCATGGACCCTCGGGCCAAATTAGCCAACTTCTCCACAACTTTCCAAGAATAAAAGGTAGCTAAAACAGTACAGAATCTGGCAATATCTTCTCTAATGTTTTTTGTGCTGGGAAGACTGGGGACTGTTATGGCACATTTGAAAGCAATCAAGAGTTCCAGGGACGATGACAGAGTAGGAAGATCCTAAGCTCACCTCCTCCAAGGGATACAGCCAGATAACACCTACATCAGGGTAAACAACCCAAAAAAGAACCCAAAGACTGACAGAACAGACTCTGCACAACTAAATGTAGAGAAGAGGTCACATCAAAGAGGGTAGGAAGGACAGAGATGCCTTGGGAACTAAACAGACCCATAATAGTACTGTCTGCAGGAGGGAGGGATGCCCTGGGTGTGGAGGGGGAGAGGAGCAAAACTTCACACTAAGCATACCACACATGGGGAACCTGCACAAGAAAGAGGAATCCCTGTAACATTTGGCTTTGAAAAACCAGATGGGTAGATTTTCTGAGTCTTACAATCAGTGGAGCTTAAAATCCATAACTTTAAAAATCAGCAGGCTGGCCTCTGGGCGAGCTAGGAGGGCAATAAGAATCTGAGTCCCTACCCTTAAAGAGACAGCACAACAAATATCCCCACAGAGATACTGCACAGATGCTGCAGTGTGAAAAAGTCTGGGCTATACAGGAGGGAGATTTGTTTACTTACTATCCTCAGTGTGTGTGCTGGACAGGGAGGGATCTTTGAGAGATTTTGAGAACAAAATTTCTGGAGGGTGCCATTTCCCTCCCTTGACTCCTAGTCTAGATACACAGAAGCCTGCAAGAATAAGCATAGTGTCCACACTCTCTACCTTGCTTATGAACAGTGTGCCCCACCACTGCACATTTCTGTGGATTCATCCCCTCTAACCCAGCAAGAATTTTGCCTGACAGCTGCAGGTCCCTTCCCATAGCAAAACTATATACCTTGCTGGCACCGTGCACCCTGCTTCCACACTCTCCTGTGGAGTCGCCCCCTCTAACTCTGTGCCAGGAGTTTCTAAAGCAGCTCCAGTTCCCCTCCCAGAGCAGATCTGTCCAAACCTTGCTAATATTGTACACTCTGTCCCTGCGATCTCCTGCAGACCTGCTCCCTCCATTACATCATTTGCTGAAGGATCCTGGCAGTGGGCAAGCACCCAACAAGGGTCAGAAGCTCTCCAAAGTGATTCCTGTCCTAGGGAGAGGATAAGATAACCACCATTTCGACTGCAGCCCTAGCAAGGGGGCAGACTTCTGGTCTGACTGTGAGCCCCCTACCAACAAAATCTTCTCAGAGGAAAACAAGGGAAAGCACCCTGCAGTTCAGTGCTACAGCATCTCTGGCAAATTGCTAACTAGACTGATGCAACTGAAGCCCAAGGCAGCCCCAGACTGGCCCACTGATGACACAGGGTCCAAACATTGCCCACAACAGGGAAAGGGAGCTATTGCAAATGACTGGACTAAAGGCAAATGCAGCTCAGCCATAACAGCAGGATGCACACAACATAGGAGACATTTCTGAAGCACCAGGTTCTGGGGAATGGGTGACATTGCACTGCAGGTCACTACTTTCAGGAACAGGAGACATAGCTGATATTCCTAACACATGGAAACAGACACAGAGAGCTAAACAAAGTGAGACAGAAGTATATATCTCAAATAAAAGAACAGGACAAAATCACAGCAAGAGACTTAAAATGGAGGTAAGTTATATGCCAGCTAGAGAATTTAAAGTAATGGTCATAAAGATACTTCCTGGACTTGAGAGAAGAGTGGAGGAACTCAGTGAGACCCTTAACAAAGAAAACATAAAAATTAATGAATATAGATGAAGACTTAATAACTAAAATTAACAATACAATAAATGGAGTGTGTAGAAAAACAGAGGAAGCAGAATTGATCAGTGACCTAGAGGACTGAGTAATGGGAAGCAGTCAAGGTGAAAAAGAGAGAGAAAATAATAATAAATAAAAATATACTTAGGGACCTCAGTGACATTATCAAGCATAGTAACATTCACATCATACAAATCCCAGGAGGAAAAGAGAGAGAAAAGGGAGCAAATGTATTTCAAGATATAATAGCTGAAAAATTCCCCCAATCTGGGGAAGGAAACAGAAATCCATATCCAGAAGGCACAGAGAGCACCCAACAAAATGGGTCCACACCAAGACACATGTAATTAAAATGGCAAAAAGTAGTGATAATGAATTTTAAAAGCAGTAAGAGAAAACAGTTACATACAAAGGAAACCTCATAAGGCAATCAGCTGATTTTTCAGCAGGAACTGAAGGCCAGAAGAGAGGGCCCTGGTATATTCAAAGTGCTGGAAGGAAAGAATTTGCAGCCAAGAATATGCTATACAGCAAGGTTATCAATCAGAATAAAAGAGATATAGAGTTTTCCAAACATAATTAAAGGAATTCATGACCACTAAATAATCCCTACAAGAAATGTTAAAGGAACTCTGCAAGTGAAAAACAAAAGCTATAAGTAAGAGTAATAAAAATATGAAGCACCAAAAAAAGTATATATTAAAAATCAGGCAAGAGAAACACAAAAGGATGCAAAATATGAACCAAATATCTGAAACATGGAGAGATGAACAGTAAAGGATGAGTTCAAAATTAAACAACCATCAGCTTAATATAGACAGCTATATACAGAAGATGTTATATATAAAATGATAAACACAAATCAAAAAATAGTACTATATATGCAGAAAATAAAAAGTAAGAGATCCAAGAATTTTGCTAAAGAAAACTAATCATGGTAGAAGACAGAAAGAGAAGAAAGGAGCAGAGAGGAACTACCAAAACAACCATAAAACAAGTAACAAAAAACCAATAAATACACACATATTAAAAATTGCTTTGAATGTAAATGGACTAAATACTCCAATCAAAAGACATAAGGTGACACAATGGATAAAAAAGCTAAATCTATCTATATGTTACCTACAAGAGACTCACTTCACACCTAAAACACTTATAGGTTTAAAGCAAAGGAAAAGAAAAATACTTATCATGAAAATGTAAGTAAAGAGAAAGCTGGGTTA
>PISX010009551.1:0-75118 GCA_004024625.1 Mellivora capensis
GTTTGGAATAGCTGATGAGAAAGTCTGTACAGACACCATATATATTTTGGAGTCTGAATGGAATGTTTGCTGTCTGTTGGAATTTGAAAATGAAGCAACTGCCTTGCTAACATGGTCTCCACTAAGCCATATCTTGGTTTGTCTAAGCATTTTTCTGTTCTAGTTAGATTGCATGCATGGAGTATATCCAATCTTTCCATCAGAAGCCTTCTCTTTACTTTGTAGTTGTACAATGAATAAAAAAATCTGACTCACTTCTCTTCAACTAAGAGGAACAGTTCCAAGACACATTTTAGATTTAATATAAATATTCAAACATCCAGATTCTGCCTAGCCTGATTAATTAGGGTATAAGAGAGTCAAATTTCTTTCTTTCTTTGTAAAGCTGCAATATAACAAACTGCCCAGAGGCCACAACATATTTCTTTTGTGGCTTCTGAGTGTTAGATTTTGCACTGAAATAATATCTCTTGTTCTGTTTGTACTTAAAAAAGATGAAAGGGAAGAAAGTCATCCCATGAGAAAGTTGCTATAAATGATCACAATTAGATGAGATTAAAACTCAAAGAAGCACAACAAAGTGCCCAGTATTTAACATTAAGTAGGAAAAGAAAATTCAGACCAAGAAACAAATACTTTCAAGATAATAGAATTATCTTTCAGTAGGCTATAAGGCACATAGCATAGACTAAGGCACATAGCAGCATTTTTAGTATGAGAGCAAATAATTTGGGGAAGTAAGGTTCTCTTGCCATATACATCAGCACGCAGCATGGAGACTGAAGTTGAATTGTATTGAATTCTGTGTCTACCTTTGTTTGGTAGAAAGACTTTCCAGTCACGTTTAAGGTAATCTGAATACAGGAAAGGAACCACTGAGAAGATTAAATCTCTGTGGTCACAGGTCACAGAATGGGGTGTGGATTTCAGCATGCTGGTCCTAATTGTGTAATTTTGTTTTGTCAACACACTTTATCTTTAGCATCAATTATATACTTATCCTCTGAGCCCTTTGCCTTTTCTTGCTATCTTGAACACTGAAATAGTCCTTTTACCCCAGAACTAATGATATAGATCATTGAAGAAGTCTACAAATCATCTAGGAAGTAGACGTGTCATTAGTTATGTATGAACTGCCTCGTCAGTAACCTTCAGCTATTACATTAGACTAGGCTAACCTCTTCCTTGGCAACATAGCAACCCCTGAGTCTCAGTGGATTAACACAACAAAGGTTTATTTCTTGTTCATGCAAAATCAAATAAGAGAAGAGAGCTCAAGAAGGTTATGCAAAGGCTTTTCATTGTCACAGTCCAGAAGTGACATAGATCTCTTTCACTCACACTCAATAAGGCTAGTCACACTATGTCTTTGCCTGCAAAGGGGATCAACATGTGGTCTTCCATGTGCCCAGGAAGGAGGAAACAGGATAGACAAGCTTCTACCACAAATTTTCTTTCTGTTGGCATTATATATATCATATAACCTATAATATATATCTCTATATAGCTCACATGTATTATTAAAACTAATATCACCAAAAATATTAATTCCCTGGACTGCATTTGGCAAATTCCCAAGGGAAGATTCCTTGCTACATTTTTCAGCATAAAGAGAAGTAGGGGAGATGGGAGGGAGAAAACAGAGACATATGGGGCAAAGAAGTTGGATCCATGCAAGATGATTATAGAGCTCTGGAAACATAATTTCCTTGCTCCCTTCCTCCCTTCCTTTCGCTCATCTATCTTTCAACAAATATTATTCAGTCTCTGCCATATGCCACAAACTGCCAGGCACCAAGGAAACGCTCATAAACAAGGTAGTTATTGTCCCTATATTAGAGTAACACTGGGTGCTATGACAAACCCCCAAATCTCAGACGCTTAAGACAATAGAAGTTTGCTTTTAATTCACATAAAATCCAAAATGTGTGTTTCAGAGAAGTGGGAGGCTGTTTTCAATCAAGTAGTTCACTCACATGGCTCCACAAATTTTACATGTGGCTTCCGAAGCGCTTGACTGCAACAAGCCAGCAGAAGGGGAAAGCACATGGATGATCTCATGTAGGAGATTTTTATAGGCTTGGCCTGGGAGTACTCTACACCTCTGCCATGTCCAAAAGCAAAGAGGGAGGGTCAGAGCAGAAAAGACTTAATGGGCCATAGAGAAACAGGCTGAAGGAATCCTCTTTTGGTTTAGAGAAACAAAAATAAAAATTGTATTTATTATTCACTTGTTCAACCAATAATCATTAGTGCCTTCTCTTTCAGGCATTGTTCTAGGTACAGAAGATACTACAGGGAACAAGATAGACACAATTCTTCTCTCATTAGACTAATGGTAAAATTTAAAATATTCCTAACCAGAAATTCTACTTTTAAGTCTATACTCTTAAAAAAAATCTTGTACAGAGTGCCTGGGTGGCTCAGTAGGTTAAGCATCTGCCTTTGGCTCAGGTCATGATCCCAGGGTCCTGTGATGGAATCCTTGGAAGCATTGGGCTTCTTCCTCAGTGGGAAGCCTGCTTCTCCCTCTGTCCGTCCCCCCACTCACACTTGCTTTCTCTTTCACAAAAATAAATAAATGAAATCTTTAAAAAAGGAAAATCTTCTACATATAAATAAGAAACCATATACAAAATGTTTACCACAGGGTGCAAAAGCAAAATTATATATAAATAAAAGGAAATAGATGTCCATAATTGGAAAAATAAATTATAATATATTTATTCAATAGAATACTATAAAGCAGATAAACTGAAAAAATTTGAGCTACAACTGTCAAATGAACAAATCTCAAAGAAACAATATTGCATGAAAAAAAAAAGAAAATTGCAGAATGATTACTGGCAGACCAGGGTTACATTTAAATAAGTTTTAGAATCCCAGAAAACAATACTGTATACTCTTCATGGATACAAATATATATTAAACGTTAAAAACAGGCATGAGCATGGTGAACACAGAATTTAGAACAGAGGTTGTTATCTCCAAAAAGAAAGCAACAGAGAAATGGATCAGGAAGGGATACACATAGGTCCTTGTGTGTGTCTATAAAACATAATCTCTCTGAGGAATCTGAAGCATAATGTTTCAATTGGATAAAGCTGGATGTAAGCAGGTGAGTGTTTACCATAGCATTATCTATTTTTGTTATTACATTTGAACTGTTTTTGGTACCCTTTTTAACTACTCATTGCCTCTATCCTCTTCCCATACTTTCCTTCTACAAATATCCTACATTCCCCTGGCTAGTATCTCAACTGCTGGTCTGCCAAGGGGAGACATTTTCCCTCTCACTTTTGGGTGATGCTTCTAAGGCAGTACAGAAAGACTACTAACAGGAAGGTGGGAGAGACTGGGCACAGGTGTTACAGGCAACTTTCAAGTGGGGCGGAGTGGTAGGTAGAAACATGGTCAGTGGAGCTCCCTACTTACACTCAGGTCTGTGTGTAAACACCTATCCTCCCCAGTGGTCTGATTTCCAAGTCCTGGTGCACCCAATGGACCCACTCGCCATCTTGTAGCCTCAAGTCCTGAACTTTAGCCATCACCAAGATTTCTAGTGACTAAAATCCTCCCACTTTGCATGGGCAATTTGTCCTCTCTTGATATCCCTGGACTCCTTCCCCACCTTGGACTCCCTGATTAGCTGTATTAATGCAGATCTTCCACACCATTCTTCAAGCTCTGAATTTAGAGAAATTCCAAGAAATTCATATATATATATATATATATATATATATATATATATATATATATTTATAGCAAACCAATTCTCAGCTCCTGATACTTGCTTTTATAACTTTCTGGGTTTTTTGTTTTGTTTTGTTTTGCTAACTTCCTGGCCTTATTGCTGTAGTAATTTTTCCAGACCACCTTTACTCTCTTCAAGACTCCCATCTTTTCTTCCACCTACCCTTACTCCTACCTGAGGACCTTGCCATGAGAAGGCTGAAACAATGCAAACTGTGGACACCTACCTGGCACAAGTGCTCCATCCCCAATCACTCTTACCTAATTTTATTTCTACATCTGTTCTCTCCTCCTTTGTTGTAGTGTAGAAGGAAGAGATTTTCATATTCCTTCCTGGAGTTAATTTATCAACCTGTGCTCTAAATTTCTTTACATCTAAGCTAAGAGATATTATTTCTGTATCCTGCCATCTTTTTCCAGCATCCTGTGTAGTCTGTCATATTCAGTTAGCTTTTTGTGTGGGTTTCTTTTTTTTCTTTTTTTTTTTTTTTTTTAGTGCCTGCACCATGCTAGATGCAGTGAATATAATAAAGAATAAAATGTGGCTCCTGCCTTCAGCTGAGTAGGGGTAGATGGTAACATACTATTCCCCTATTATAATATAGTCAGGGACGCCTGGGTGGCTCAGTTGGTTTAGCCACTACCTTCGGCTCAGATAATGATCCCAGGGTCCTGGGATCGAGTCCCATATTGGGCTCCTTGCTCAGCAAGGAGCCTGCTTCTCTCACTGCCTCTGCCTGCCTCTCTGCCTGCTTGTGTGTACTCTCTCTCTCTCTCTCTCTCTCTGGCAAATAAATAAAATCTTAAAAAAAAAAAGAATAATATAGTTAGCATGACACAATGACAAATAGTTCTCCAGGTGTTCACTGGAAGGAGCAATTATTCTGATGGGGGATTTTTATTTCCTCAAGACTTTCAACTGCCCCCAAGCCAATTTCCCCATTCCAGCAAAATAATAGAGAAGGAGAAAATGCATGCAAATTCATTCATTAATCCATTTAGAAAATATTTATTGAGTGCCTACTATGTGTCAGCACTACTGGGGTGCTGGAGACTTCCTAATAAGTAAAATCAGACAAGTCCTTGCACTCCAGGAGCTTATAGATAATTAAACGAGAAAAGTCTTAATTACACAAATAAGGATGAGCTATAGTAAGTGCTAAAAAAGAGACAGTGCTGGCTCATGTAAGAGAACATAATAGAAGATGTGGCCTAATCCCAGGAAGCAAAGAAGTCTTCCCTAGAGCTGGGATAGAAGACCCTAGGTCTTCCCAGACCTAGGTCCTGGCCCACAAGATGTCTTCAACCCATTTGTTTAATCCTGTACCTTTTTACTTTTCTCTAAGCCTCATAGCCAAAATCCATTTGACAGGTAGGGATGTGGGTGAGGGGTATAGACAATGGAGCTCACAGCATTTCTGTGGCTGAAGTTCAAAGAGCTTTGGGCAAACCTCACAGGCCCAGGAGAAGTAGAGTCACTTAAATTAGAATATTTTTTTTTCTAATTTCCAAATTACATTTGTCAAAAACTAACTTAGCAGAGCTGAATGGCCTCCTTGACCTACATTGTAAGTAATGAGATCTTGATTTAAGAATTATTGCAATCCCTATCATGAATTGGCTGGCTTGTTTGAGCAGAAGTGTTTTTGTTTTTTTTAAAATCCTGGCTTCTTCAAGACTTCAGCTTTCTACTAGGTACCAGCTGGAATCAAGAATTTTAATTGTTTCATTCCTTTCTTTATTGTGATTGTTTTCTACTAATGGGTCAGTTAAGAGGTTAAGCTAATGAGTGGCAGGGATGTGATCCAAATGCAGGGAGTCTGGCTTATGACTTTGGATTTTGCCAGGCTGCTCTGCCTCCTCACTAGTCAAAGCAGGCTCAGGACCCAAGCAGATAAAATACCTAGATTTTTTTCCTTCTCATTAAATGAGATAATAAAGCCATCTTCACCATGATTCAACCACACACATGATTTAGGGTTAAGGGATTCCTGACCCTGGACTTAGGTGTAGGACTACAATGATGGGAGATATTTTCCTCCCTCCTCATTGGAGAAAATCATCTCTTTTTACAGCCCCCGAACCATGCTCCCTTCCCTATCCCCAGTTCATATGTTGAAGTCTCAACTTTCAGTACCTCAGAATGTATTTGGAGATAGGGCCTTCAAAAAAGTAATTAAGATGAAATTAGGTCATTTGGTTGAACCCTCATTCAATATGACAGGTTTTCTTATGAGAAGAGATTAGGACACAGGCCACACACAAATCAAGGGACAATCTGGGAAGATACAGAGAGAAAGTGGCCATCTGCATGCCAAGGACGACAGGCCTCAGAAGAAACCAAATCTGCTGATGCCTTGATCTTGGACTTCCAACTTCCAGAAGTGGGAGAAAACAAATTCCTGTTATTCAAGCCTCCCAGTCTGTGGTATTCACTATAGCTGCCCGATCTAATTAATACAGAGCCTCATGTAGCTCTACCAAATCCACGTAAAATGAGAAAACCTGATTAAGTTTCCTTGTTTTCCTGCTCCTATGGAATAAATCAGACTTTGTGACAGTTTTCAATATTTTGTGAATGAGGCTACCTACTGCTTAAACAAATTGCCTCTCCATACCTTTCAACTCGACCTCGCACAGGTCTCACATTTATTGACCATGTTGATGATTTGAAATCTCCTCTCTTTCCTCACTCTCATTTCTCTCACAAAGATATATAAGCTAGAACATTGGCAGTTAAATAACTTGAGTACACAAAGTATTAATCCAGTAGCTAAGTACCTTTCACTAGTTCATTCATATATCTTTGTAAGCTAAATGTTTTTTGCCGTGATCAGTGCTATAAATTGTTTCTCCAGGTATCTTTCAAAGGCGTGGGCTTTG
This sequence comes from Mellivora capensis, assembly GCA_004024625.1. Lineage (NCBI taxonomy): Eukaryota > Metazoa > Chordata > Mammalia > Carnivora > Mustelidae > Mellivora > Mellivora capensis. The sequence goes on from PISX010009551.1 coordinate 6,637, forward strand.
GGGAGACAAAGTACACCCTGCCCTCATAAAAGGATCCCATAAAAGATGTCTCTAGCTGCTTTTGCCTCCAAGGTGATAATTCTGCCAGAGCTCTGGCAGCCTGTAGGAGAGGGTGGGGCCGCTTCTTTTTGAGAGGCTGGCTCTTTGCCCCACCAGGTTCACTGGTTTTTGAGTCTCTTTCAGTCCCTGAGGGCAGCTAGCTATTAAGCCTGGCCTCACTCTGGCTGCTGCTTCTGACGTAGGCTTCAGGAGAATGAATTAGAAACTATTGGCCCTGTACTTTGAAGTATTTGGATGTGCATATACTGCTTGTTCGGTTTAGGCAAGCCAAGAATGCTAACCAGTTTGTCTGGAGCTGCTGCATAAGCAAGAATGGAAAGTAGATTTGCAGGAAGATTCACCTGAAAAAAAAAAAAAAAAGAAAGAAAGAAAGAAAAAACTAGATCTAACCACAACTAGCCCAACTAAGCTATAACTAGATGCCACCTCACAGCAGAACCTTCAGAGCAGGAGGCCCACCTGGCCATGGCATTGGTCCCTGGGCAGTGTGGTAACCAGCTTCTGCCTGGAGCATGGCACTTTGGGATCCTTATTCTAAGGGGTTCCCAGTCTCAGGAAGGAGAAGGCTGGTTCTCTGCCTTGTTAATTCACATCATTCAACGTGTCCCTATTGATGCCTGCCTTTTGCCAGGTATTATGTAAGGTGTGGGAGAACAGTGGTGAATAGACAGACATGGTCCCTCCTCTTTGAGCTCAATAGTATAGTTGTGCAGAAAGCAAAGGTTGTGTTTCCTTTCCCTACTCACACTCTGTATCTCCCTCTTCTTTGTCCTTTCTTCTTTCATCAGTCCTCTGTACTCCCACTCCCAGAGGTTTGCATCTGAGGAAAACAGCCACAGGAAGAGTCATGCTTATCCCAGGGCAAGAATCCTTAATGGCAGAATCCTATCATCTGGGAAGAAGATATTTTATGATAAATGAGCATCTTGTGCACCCTCCAATTACACAATCCTGAATCCCTTGTTTTATGATGAAGTCTCCACAATGTACTCAATAGTGCTGTAGCCTGGAAGCCTTGTGCAAGTACATGAAGGCTGCTCCAGAGTGCCAAGAACTATAGAGTTAGAGAGAGACAACCAGGCTTGCAAATCAGCAGTTCGTGCTGTCATTAGCAAATAAACAGCTGAGTGGAACTGCATTTCTCTGCTGAGGCTCTTAAATATTTGTCTACTCAAGCTCCTAGTTTAGTTCCTGCTTCCTGAAAACAGATTTATGTCCCCACATACACAGGAATGAGAGGTCTGCTGGCAGTGAGCCCCAGAGAGGTAGTGGGATTTGCAGAAGATATACTGACAAATATACTTGCTGGCAGCTGTTGGTCCCAAGAATTCCAGCCATAAGATTTAATTCCTAATTCTCCAGAGAGTATGTGAACTGAGGATGGGAAGAGACCACTCTTGATCAAAGACAAGTGTTCACCTGAGGCCCACACCTGAGAATTTTGTTCCTGTCCCTACACCAATCATTTCACTTGCTAAGAAGTGAATGATAGTAAGCTTCAGTATTACTGTTTAACAGCGCCAACAACATTTCTTTGAAATACAATATTTTTTGTTGGCTTTAACAAAACTTCATCAGATCTTACTAAAAGATTAGCATCTGGAGTTTTTTTGGATAATCCAACATTGGATCAAATTTGGGAAAAAAAAAGTTTCAGCTTGCCTTGAAAATTTAAGGCAAGGTTACACTTGGGCATTCCAAGAGGCATAAGGAAATGACAAGGTGACTATGATTAAGTAAGAAGGAGTGGCCATCGCCCTTTGTTAAGTCTGACCTCAATCAGATGGATGGAGCTGGGAACTTAGCTCATATTTATTGCATAACTAAGTGATGGATGGCCCAAGAAAAGAAATGGGCCAATGCTAAAATGATGAATAAATCAGGATCCCAATCAGGTCTGAGAAGGTAAGATCTAATTATTCCATCTTTTTCTACACAATGAATGTTTTTTTGTCCCTATGGGATAATCCCAGTAAAAGTTTTCTTATGCAAACTAAACCTGAAATTAATTTCAATTGTCCTTGGTAATCATCTGTTGAGGGCAGCATATAAGGGATGATGGTTATAGCCTAAAAAGAGTTGTATAGAAAGTATTTGAGAATCTAGTAATGATTAGATTGATATGAACCCAGAATTCAACTGGGATAAAAATGCCTACCTGGCAGGTTTTTGTGGGAATTAAATGAATTAATGGGTATAAAGCATCTAGCACAATGCTGGCATCTAGGAGATGGCCAACAATTGTTAATAGCCTCTTCTCAGCCCTCTCAACACTAGCTGATTTTTAGCTGAGTCAGATAGCTGGTTTCTTTTACTTCCTTCCATTTCTAGGATTTCCTTCCCTTTTTAATGGAGATGTCACAAAGGTAAGAAATTACTACCTTTCTGTCATGTTATAGAGAAACTACATCTTTGTAAGAGCCAAGAGTTTTCTAACCACTTGGGGGAACTTCTGTAGAGTCAGTCTTAGAGAACAACTACTGAGAACTGCTATTTTCAAGTGCTCTATGCTATTGCTTAGAAATGCCTATTATTTTTCCAGGAAAGAAGCTTGGCCATGTTCGAGGGAGTTTGGCCACTGTCAGTCTCAACTCCCTCAATACTTCCGATATATTCAAGATAAAAGACATATGAAAGGAATATCTAGGCCCTTTGGTCAAGTTTTCCCATGATATTGGAAATCTCTTAGTTTTATATCATCCTCTCCTTAAAATTTTCTCCCGATTGTCTGTGAGAAATGAAGTCCAAATCCCTTATAATGGCATTCAAGGATTTTTGCAATTTAGACCTTACCTTTCTTCAAAGTCTCATCTCAATCTCTCCTTGGAACATTTATCTCCTTCTCCATCTCTACACCAAACTCTTCTTCATCCTTGGAGAATCTCCCCTGTGAAGCTTTATGGTATTGGGTAGAGCAAGGTTCTTACAGTCCTTTCTTATTTCTTTCAATCCCACAGTACTTTTCATGTTTTATTGTAATTATTTTAATGTGTTTTTTGTCCTCACTGAACTACAAAATCCTGGAGACCAAGACCTGGGTATTGAAAGTCATTAGATTAAGAACTATGGAATGAGTTGAAAAGGAACAGTAAATATAGTGAAAAAGAACAGATGATAATTTCTATTTACTTAATATCTGCTATAAGCTGTAGGGTGCTGGATGCTTTCCAGGATATAATTGATATAATCTTACTTAATCTATTTAACAACTATGCAGGGATTAACCCATTTACAGATTAGTAAATGGATTTAAGGATGGAGTGATTTGTTTAGACTAATTAAAGATGAACCTAGATTTGAGTCCTATCTGATGCTCCAAAAAAAAAAAACAAAAAAACCATGCTCTTTGCATTATACCAGGCTGTCTCAAGAAGGGAAATGCTACAATGGAAGATATAGGCTAGCATTAGTAAACAGTACAGATTTGATAGGGGAGAAGAAGCAGCTAGGAGACTAGCGAGGGGAGCAATTGAATTGAGGAGTAATGAGGGCCTGGATAAGAGTGATAAATAGAGACGGGGTGCCTAGGTGGCTCAGTGGGTTAAGCCTCTGCCTTCAGCTCAGGTCATGACCATAGGGTCGTGGGATTGAGCCCTGCATCAGGCTCTGCTCAGTGGGGAGCCTGCTTCCCCCTCTCTCTCTGCCTACTTCTCTGCTTATTTATGATCTCTCTCTGTCAAATGCATAAATAAATTCTTTTTAAAAAAGAGTAGTAAATAGAGAATAATTAATGAAAGTGATAGACATTGACAAGGAGCCAAACTGAGAACCAGGCAAATGAAAAGCAGATTGATAGCAATCACCAAAGCAACACAGTACATGGTCTAAATGTGGTTGGGGGCCAGAGATTCTGTAGTAGGGACAGGACCAGCCCTTAGCCTGGATCCTCAGAGGTAGCTGCTCCTGGCCCTGTGTTGGGATACCACCCAGCACCATGTGGAGAAGAAAACCAAAAAGACTCAGATTCGGCAAAGAAATCATAATCTGTTCAATCATATGTGCATATTTGAGATTTGACATGAGAGGTAGTCAAGGTATTTTCCCCCTAACTATGAGCCTAAGAGTGGCCTGCAAAAATAAAAGGTTGAATCCCGTTCTCCCCCAGCTCAGATTTGTCAAGGGGATATTAGCTGCTGTGAAGAAAGGCCAGTACCTTAGCCTCACAAATGCACTAACAGATGAGAGGGTTGTTTGAGTTGTGTTCGGCTGAATATCACAGTATATGGAAAGGTTGACCCTGAACTACCACTAAAACTGTTTGAAATATTGTTTAAGTAGCATGATTCCACACATATGGATTTTTTCCTCAGACGTTTTGGTCAAATATGCTATTTGCCAGTCTGTAGTATTTGACAAAATGTGTGGTCTGATGCTGAACACAGAATTGTCCTCCTGGTTCAAGTCTTAGATCTTTGCTTTTTTTTTTTCTACTCATTTCTGTTCTGCCTGCCCCCCCCCCTTCAACTTTTTGGAATTTTGTTTCTATAAGGTCAAAATAGTTTAAGGACAAAAACCAGATAACTGGGAAGAAGAGGTAGGACAAAGTAAAGACCATGATTTTTTGTAATTCCCTTTTATTTGCATTATTGGCCAACTCACTGGTGAAATATTCCTTTATTTGATCTTACCAAGATGGAAGTTGTATTTAACTGGAGATGAGAGCAATTATTCTTCTCTTGTAAAGTTGTGCTTTCTTTTAAGGAAGTATGATTCTTTCACAGGCATTTAATTCAACTTAAAAAAGAAAGAAAATTGAAGTTTTGGCAGCAAACTCAAGCATTATGAATGAAATTAAAATGCCCAAGTCTGTGCTCAAGAGCATTTTGTGGATTTATGATACTCCTTTGAGATCTTCATGAATTCAGTTATTTTGAGTTTCAGTGATCTATGAAAAAGGCACTTTCATGACTGCTTTTTGTTTATATCCTCAACTTTTTTTTTTTTTTTTTAAGAAAACTGTGGAAATTCTGTTGGTGTTCAGAACTGGTCAATTCCATAGACTACCTATTTTTATGGTATAGAATTGAAGGTTTTTGATATTTCAATCAGTGACATTTGCCTGTTGCACATGATTTTTTTCACTTCATGCATTATAGAACTAGATTTATCATGCCTAATATTTTTCTTTTAAATATGTGCCGGTTTTGCTTAGAAACACATTGGGGAATTATATAGGAGCCTCACCCTACATTTCACTAAGCATATGGAAGGGAAATCAGTTTGCAGGATGTAATTCTAGAAGCTAGGTCACCTGCAAAATCACTTTGGAATTTTATATCCTTAGGAAAAAAAAAAAGGAGCCCCCAGGGATGAAATACCATATGTTAGGTGCAATGTGGGAATCTGAATCCTTTTCTTCTATTATGTAAGTTTTACAAACCACATGTTCATCCAGCTGCTTCTCATCAGTTTTGTTTTGTTCCCATATAAACACATACACATAAAATAGACAATTTTAATGAAAAGAGAAATTCTCTTTTCCCCTTAAAGTTTCTTTGATGATGGAATTCATGTGAAGCTCTGAATTATAAAAATGTACACGTTAAGGATCCAAGGGAGAATTTAAAATGAAATGCATTTTGATTGTCTCTTTGTCTTATCTCCATTTTTCAAATATGTTCATTCTTTTAACTCTCTAAAACCACATAGGAAAAGTACAATTTTAAAATAATATTAGCAAATAAGGTTTTTGGTTTCTTTCTAATGAAAAAAAAAATCAATCAGAACATTTTGCTGACAAGATCAACACAGAGAAGAATACTGGTTGTTCAGAGCCTGTTGGGACATATCCTTACTGTTGTCTCATCTATTCATTTTTTTTTTAATTTTTAAGATTACTTATTTATTTTTGAGAGAGAGAGAGAGAAAACATGAGTGGGGGGAGGGACACAGGGAGAAGCAGACTCCCTGGTGAGCAGGGAACCCAATGTAGGACTCCACCCCAGAACCCCAGGATCCTGATCTGAGCTGAAGGCAGATATTTAACAGACTGAGGCACCCAAGTGCCTGGTCTCAGCTCTTTAAAAGCTGTTTGAGTATATAATCCAGTGTGTTTATCTGATACATGTTGATGTAAAGCTTTTAGCTGTCTTTATGTACAGCTTTGGAAAGTTCAAGAGGTACAGCATTTCCAGAAGTTACAAAGTAACATAGAAAACATATCTTTTATACTGAACCTTTTATACTGTACCTTTTATACTGAAATTTACTTAAAGAATAATAACTTAGATATCTATAGAACTTTATAGCTTTATGGTTTTCATATACATTCTCCCATTTAATACAGACAAACATATACCTCTTTTACCATGAATTTAAGGCTCAGGAGACATAGATAATTAAAATGAGTGTCGAGGTCCCTGGGTGGCTCAGTCGGTTAGGCGGCCAACTCCTGGTTTCAGTTCAGATCACGTTCTCTTAGTCGTGAGATTGAGCCCTGCATCAGGCTCCGTGCTCAGCAGAGTCTGCTTCAGATTCTCTCTCCCTCTCCCTCATCCTTCCCCTCTATCCCTCTCTCCACTCATGCTCTCTCTCAAATAAATAAATAAAATCTTTAAAAATAAAATAAATGTGTGTCATACAATGGGGCCCGTTCACTTTGGCAGTGTACTCTACCACATTAGGGTCATATGAGCTACTAAAGATAGATTAATTAGTTAGACAGTCCCAAAGAGCCTTGTCCTTCTCCGAGTTAATGCCATTGCCATTTGGCTGGTGACTTACAGGATATAATGGCCATACAAAAATAAATAAGGTAGGCTCTACATAAAATGGGATCAAGTCTCACAATATGTAGAATGTTACAGTTAAAGACACTTTATATACCTTGTGGTCTAAGCACTATTCAGATGGCATCCCTAATCCCCACCCCAGCTTCTGTTTGGATACTTCCAATAAGGGACATAGCACCTCACAAAGTAGCGTATTCAGCAAACTCATCATTTGCACTGATATTCTGGTACAAGCCACCATAATCTCTTACCCAGCCCACTAAATTTTAGCAGGTCTTCCGGCTATCATCCTTGTCCTATCCCAATCTCCATGATCTCATCTTCATATTGCAGCAAGTGAACTTTTAAAAATGTAATCAAGGATGCCTGGGTGGCTCAGTTGGTTAAGCAGCTGCCTTTGGCTCAGGTCATGATCCCAGCGTCCTGGGATCGAGTCCCACATCGGGCTCTTTGCTCGGCAGGGAGCCTGCTTCTCTCTCTGCCTCTACCTGCCACTCTGTCTGCCTGTGCTTGTTCTCTCTCTCTATCCCTCTCTGACAAATAAATAAATAAAATCTTTAAAAAAATGTAATCAAGACAAATTATTCTCAGGTTTTAAATCCTCCAAGGTATTCCCACCATGCTTTAAATCTAAATCCAAACTCTTACTATGGCCTTCAGGCCCAGTGACCTGGCTTTCTGCCTACATCTCCTGCCCTCCCCTTCTTAATTGCTCTGCCCTGACCACATGGGTCTTTCTGCTGTTCCAATTTTCATGACATTTGTATGCTGTTCCCTGAGCCTGCTGAGATTTTCCCATGCATCCGTGTGGCATGTTCCCTCGTTCAGTCAGATCAATACTCAAGTATCATCACCTCAGATCACCCTAACTAAAATAGGTCCCCATAGATCACTCATAAACACTTGACCTGCTTTATTTTTCTTCATAGTTTTATTGCTCCTTTATGTTATTATTTTTAATATTCAATTATAATTAACATACAGTGTTATATTAGTTTCAATATATGTTTATTGTCATCTTCCCCAGGGTACTGTAGCTCTATGAGGTAGAGACTTTGGCTCTTTCATTCTCTACTATGCTGTCATATAGTAGGTATTCTATATATGTTGATGGAATGAATAAATTAATTACTAGAAAAATTTCCTCTCTATTTTAAGACTGAATTTATGTGGAGTGAAAGATGACTCTAAAATTCTATCACTGGAAAATTGAAAGAAGATGGAAGTGGGACAGCAGGAATTGTAGGACTAAAAAGTTCAGAGTCCCCTAATATCACCCAATCTACCCCCTTACCCTAGAGTTAAGTTGAATGATGACCTCTAGATCATACAGCTAGTACATCATGGACTGGAGTATTGTGTAAATTTCCCTGATTTGTGTTTTTTCTACAACATCACAGCATCTCATTTAAATCAGCAGAAGGAAGTGATGTTGGGGTGTAGCTAAAATGACAAAGGAAAGACCATAAAATTCAGCTTTGGATATGCTGAGTTTGAAGTGTTATTAGAACATTTAGATTCAGATGTCATGTACCATATATGTAAAAACTGAAACTCAGAAATGAGCTCAGATACCTATTTTGATTTTGTAATTTCAACTGTGGGAGGGGATGAGATTGTCAAGAGTAGAGAAAGAGGAAAAAAAAGAAAAGAAAAGGTAAAAAAGAGAGGGGAAAAAAGGCAAAGGCCTGAACCTTTACATATGGAAGAAGTTTGCAAAGAAAAAAGGATCCACGTGGTCTCACACAGTCAAAAAAGAAAGAAAATCAACCCAGGATAAATACAAGGCTGAAGGAGATGCAGTTTCAACAATCTGGGATAGAAAGTCAAATTTCTCAGGACTGAGAGAACAAGGATGAGGGGCTTAATAGTTAAGAGCTCTGGAATTAAACTGTATGGATTTAAATCCAGAGTTCAGCATTTACTGTATGTCCTCAGGCAAGATTTTTAATGTCTCTATGCCTTATTACCTCATATATTAAGTAGGGATAAAATTAATATCTACCACATGAAAGTGTTATGAGAAATAAATGAAATAATCCCTTTAAATAGTTTAGTCCGGTACATGACACCTAGTAACTACTTAATAAATTTAGATATTATTTCTCTTGGTAAAAGTTTAGAATATAAAAGAAGGAGAAAGATAGATTTTGGGAATTAATGGGGTCAAGTGGAGACTGCTTTTAAGTGAAAAATCCTGTAAAGAAAGGAAAAAGGATCACAAATTCAGGCTCAGGGCTTGGTTTTACGGAAGAGAAGATAGATTTTGAAATAAGAGCACAAAACAGAGTACGAGGATGAGAAGAAATATGGATATTTTGATAAAGAGAAATGTATTCCAATGTCACCTTGATGGATCAGTCCATGGTCTCAGCTTGTTGAGAGTTTTTGAGTCCTTATTTCTTATAATGCTACATGTTAGCTGATAATTCCAACACTCTGAAGTGATAAGCTTGATAAGTTTGATAAGCACTGCAAAGAGCTGAGGATAGATTCCTACAACATGCTGTGAGAAAGTCTAAGTTGCCATTGATCAACATTGAATCAAGTGGCTATTGATTTAACACAATCTTTTTACAATTTCAGGTTGGAAAGCATCTGATAAGGCCATCTGGCCCAATCTCCTCTAAACTCTCTCCACATCTCTAGCAGGTAGCTTCATACAATCTGTATTTGAAAAGCATCCCATTTGATATCTTGCAAGCCAGACCTTTCTTCCTCAGGTTAGATTTTTCAGCATATAAAGTTCTTCCCACTGATTTACCATGGGCCTTGAACTGGTTCCATTCAATCACTCCTTAGGTTTAAGGGACAGAAGGATTCTTTTTCTTTTCTTTTTTAAAAAAGATTTATTTATTTATTTTAGAAAGAGAGAGAGAGAGAGAAAAGAGCAAGGGGACAGGCAGAGGGAGAATCTCAAGCAGACTCCCCACTGAGCATGGAGTCTAATATAGGGCTCAATCTCGGGACCCTGAGATCTTGAGCTGAGCCAAAACCAGTAATGTGACGCTGAGCAGACTGAGCCGCGCAGATGCCCTGACAGAAAGGTTTCTTTCAAACAAATACGTACCCGGGACTAAAGACACTGGTAATGACTGGTCTGTAACAGTTCTTTGTGAGTCATGAAGAATGACCTCAAGGATTCTTTTTTATTTGTTTGTTTATTTATTTTTTTAATTTTTTGGCAGACAGAGATCATAAGTAGGTGGAGAGGGAGGTAGAGAGAGGGAGGGGGGAAAGCAGGCTCCCCACTGAGCAGAAAGCCCGACGCGGGGCTCCATCCCAGGACCCTGAGATCATGACCTGAGCCGAAGGCAGAGGCTTTAACCCACTGAGCCACCCCAAGGATAGGTAAATTCTAATGTGCAGTAAGAGAGGCCGGAACACAGAAGATGCTTCAGAGCGAAAGATACTGCTTAAAGTGTTGGTCCCAAAGAGTTGCAAAACAAAAGCACAAGGTATCAGAGGAAGGGAAATATTGAAGTCATATTCATTCTTCTTCACACCTTTGGCTTGTTCTGACTCTAGGTGGGTAATGAGTGCACTACCATCTAAAGAGGAGCCCAGGCCTGAGCATTTACTTACCATCATCATGTGAAGGAGGACATTTCAATTACTGACAATGAGATAGTCCATTTAGTCCATTTAAATGGACCCAAGCAATAGTACATGGATCTGGTCTAAGCTAAGAAAGCTAAAGGTATTCTCAGTCTACCCGTGGATAAGATTTCCAAACCCAGCCACATAATGCCGTCCAGCCCAGTTCAGCTCAATACTCTTTGAGTTCAGGTAATCTGAACTTTGTGTTTCCTCATTTGTAAGTTACCTTACCTATTAGAATTCAGAAAGCTGGTCAAAAGGCCTCTGGTGGGTCTTGCCACTTTTAAGTTCCATGATAGTAGCTCAGCTACAAAATCTCCGTGGAGACTCAAGAAGTTTTGGCAGGAGGCAGGTAGGCAATGGCAGCCAGAATTTCAATCTAGGACACAACGGGGGTCAATTTTTTGAAGGGGAATGCTGCAGGCTTGTCATGGAGCTGCATTTTCTTGGCAAGTGGCTATTTGTACCTTAACTGCATAAGCACTGGAGAGACTTAGGAGAGGTTATCAAGAACTGGGGGAGGCTAACCTCCCCCACAAACAACCCCTTGTGCCATTTCTGGAAACAGTTCTACGTAGATGGTGAGGTAATTTTTCCAGCTCTATACTCCTGGTGATCTCCATAGCCTTTGTTCAGCTTTAAGAAACTGAAAGGTTCAGCAGTGGTATTTGAACATTACATCCACCATCAGAAGATATTCTTTTTTTATCAGGAAACTTTTTTTTTCATTTTTTAAAATTTTTATTTCTTTTAAGCGTAACAGAATTCATAGTTTTTGCACCACACCCAGTGCTCCATGCAATGCGTGCCCTCCATAATACCCACCACCTGGCTCCCCCAACCTCCCACCCCCCCGCCCCTTCAAAACCCTCAGGTTGTTTTTCAGAGTCCATAGTCTCTCATGGTTCATCTCCCCCTCCAATTTCCCTCAACTCCCTTCTCCTCTCCATCTCTCCATGTCCTCCGTGTTATTTGTTATGCTCCGCAAATAAGTGAAACCATATGACAATTGACTCTCTCTGCTTGACTTATTTCACTCAGCATAATCTCTGGTTATCTCTGTGTATTAATTTTCTCTTTTGCCTGATTATGTGATTTGAGTTGGTTAAGATTTGGCTAAGAGAAGTATAAAAGAGAGACTGCACAATTTGTTAAAAAAATAAATAAACAACAACAGCAAAGAAAAGAAAAGAAGTCTAAACAATTATTCTTCCTAATTCAACAATGAAATTATGACTGTTAATGAAAAATGTATTGGTCATGGTGCCTGGCTGGCTCAGGTCATGAGTTCAAGCCCCACACAGAGTATGGAGCCTACTTCAAAGAAAGAAAAAAAGGAAGAAAGGAAGAAAAGAAGAAAGGAAGGAAGGCATAAAGAAAGAAAAAAAGGAAGTAAGGAAAAAGAAAAAGAAAGAAAGAATGAAAGAGAAAGAAAGAAGAAAAGGAAGGAAGAAAGAAGAGAGATGAACTGGTCTATTTTGGCTGTGAACATTTTACCATTTATGATAATATCACCAGCATCAATACTAAACACTGTAGATCTATTAATAGCAATTTTCATCTTTATAGTGTTTTACCAACACCTAATTAATTAAACAAACTTATTTTAATTAGTTGCCATGGTAGTAAATAGAAATACACAGAAATAGTTTCCTCCATCAAATCTGTTCTTAGTTCCTGAAACATAATTCAGTTTGAGCAATAAATCATCATTATGTAGCACTATAATGTGTTTAGAATGACAATTATGTTGTTATGTTAATAACAAGAAGATTTGCAAGTACACATAAAAACATGCAATAGCAAATATTTATAATTTTTATGTTTGTTACATGTAAAAAATTTTTTTTTTACTAAATCTGATAGCTAAAAATAAAAATTTCATCTATAATTATTACTCTGTTTATATCTTATCTATTATGTTTCTTCCTGGGTACCCATCCTGAGGATAGGGTCATCAGAATGACAGAGGCTACTAAAAAATATTCTGTTAAATTAACAGTGAGAAGAGGAGTTATGGAGGAAGGGGAAGATGACACAGTCACCATCTTCAAGTGTCTAATGGTTAGTAGAGGGGAAGAGGAATTGGACTGATGGGTTATCCTCTGAGGTCCAGACCATAGAACATTGTGGAAGCTACAGGAAGTATGATCTGAGGCATCACAGCATAGTGGTTATGGCAAATGTTCTGGAGTCAGACTGTGCTTAAATCCAGATTCTGTCCCTTCCATAGGTCAGGCTACCTACTCTCAGCCACAGACCTGTTGCATGGGATCATGTGGGGATTACCAAAGTAGTGTACTGAGAATGCGCTCAGGCCCATGCCTAGTATATATTAAGTAATGCATGACTGTTACCACTTTATTAGTGGAAGGTTGTTAAAAATGGAATGGGTTGCTTTGTGAGGCAATGACTCACTGCTCTATCACCAGAAGTAATGCTGCAGAAACTGAATGGTCACCTCTTAAAAATATTGTATAAGGGCTTCCTGCTTTGAGGATGAGGCTGAAATAGATGATTCCTAGGTCCATATGATTTTTTGGAAAGGGAAGGAGGAAGGACTTCTACTTTTATTCTACACTGGATTCTTGCTATAATGTAATGCTTGGGGGACTATGTTGGTGACATAGTATTACTGGTTAAATGGTATTGTATGGAGCAAACTTTTCTCTTTCAGACTTTTGCCCTGAAATAGCTTTAATTCTGGGGGGAAAAATCCATGAATTTTGATAATCTATTCTCTGCTGGGTTTTCCTCTGAGACCCCGTAGGTCATTTTCCAAATGGAGATTTTTTTTTTCAACTGGTTTCCTAAAGTCTGTGTTTCACTGTGTTCTAAAATTACAAATTACTACCCTTAATATCCAGAATCCTCTCTGATATAATCACATTTCCCTAAATGTTTATATCAACTTTTACCTTATTGTTTAACTCTTGTGTCAGTGAGCAAGCAGGGAACCGATCTAGGCTTTAAACACTGGAAACTTCTTTCTCATCATTTCTCTCATTTTTATTTCCTTCTCTCTAACAACACTGTGTGATGACAACTCTGGTCCAGTTGCACAGAACTGCTGAAATCCATAACATTTTGGTCTTGTTTGTGGGACATGATATTGGGTTGGTCCCAACTACTCATGAGACTGCTACTCCAGGAAGTGTGGCTGTCACTGTGACAAAAGGCTGGGAATAACAGTGAACTGACTTAAGAACCTTAAAGAGAGACTGAGATGGAGCCAAGGAAAAGGAAATGGAAAAAAAAAAAAAAAAAGAGTCCTGGAGACGTAACCCAGGCAAGTAAAAGACTGGATATAAACAGTACAGGAAGAGAATGGAAACAGAAGAAAAACCACAAAGCAGAGAAAAAAAGAAGAGAGGTTTAAAATCTGTTCTTATACTTTTAAACCTTACATCTACATAGATCCTTTAAATGCAACAAAACTATTCTTTTTTAAATATTTATTCAATTAATTAACATACATTATTAGTTTCAAAGGTAGAAGTCAGTGATTCATCAGTCTTATATAATACCCAGTGCTCATTACATTGTATGCCCTCCTTAATGTCCATCACCCAGTTATCCTATCCCCTTTCCTCCCCTCCCTTCCAGCAACCTTGTTTGTTTCCCAGGTTTAAGGGATCTCTTATGGTTGTCTTCCTCTCTGATTTTGTCTTGTTTTATTTTTTTCCTCTCTTTCCCTATGATCCTCTGTTTTGTTTCTTAAAGTCCACATATGAGTGAGATCATATAATAATTGTCTTTCTTTGATTTATTCCACTTAGCATAATGGCCTGTAGTTCCATCCATGTCATTGCAAATGGCAAGATTTCATTTTTTTTGATGGCTGAGTAGTATTTGACAAAAATCTCAAATACTCAAAGATATATATATACATATATATATATGTATGTATATATATACATATATATATCTCACATCTTCTTTATCCATTTATCTGTCAACGGACATCTGGTCTGTTTCCATAGTTTAGCTATTGTGAAAATTGCTGCTATAAACAGTGGGATGTAAGTGCCCCTTATTTTCACTACATTTATATCTTTGAGGTAAATCCCTAGTAGTACAATTGCTGGGTCGTGGGGTAGTTCTATTTTCAACTTTTTGAGGAATCTCCACAGTGTTTTCCAGAGTGGCTGCATCAGCTTGCATTCCCACCAACAATATAGGAGGGTTCCCCTTTTTCCACATCCTCACCAACATCTGTTGTGTTCTGACTTGTTAATTTTAGCCATTCTGGTGTGAGGTGATATCTCATGGTTTCGATTTGTATTTCCCTGATGATGAGTGAAGCTGAGTTTTTCATGTGTTTGTTGGCCATCTGGATGTCTTCTTTGGAGAATGTCTGTTCATGTCTTCTGCCCATTTCTTGATTGGATTATTTGTTCTTCAGGTGCTGAGTTTCATAAGTTCTTTATAGATTTTGGATACTAGACCTTTATCTGATACAACATTTACAAATATCTTCTCCATTCTTTTGGTTGTCTTTTGGTTTTGTAGACTATTTCCTTTGCTGTGCAAAAGCTTTTTATCTTGATGAAGTTCCAATAGTTCATTTTTGCCTTTGTTTCCCTTACCTTTGAAGACATATCTAGCAAGAAGTTCCTGTGGTCGAGGTCACAGAGGTTGCTGCCTGTATTCTCCTCTAGGATTTTGATGGATTCCCATCTTACATTTAGGTCTTTTACCCATTTTGAGTCTATTTTTTGTGTATGGTGCAACAAAAACTGTTCTTCAGAGGAAATACAAATAAAAGTTTGAAGGCCATGGGGAGATGGAGAGGAGAAGGGAATTGAGGGAAATTGGAAGGGGAGGTGAACCATGAGAGACTATGGACTCTGAAAAACAACCTGAGGGGTTTGGAAGGGACGGGAGGTGGGAGGTTAGGGGAGCCTGGTGGTGGGTATTAGGGAGGGCACGTATTGCATGGAGCACTGGGTGTGGTACAAAAACAATGAATACTATTACGCTGAAAAGAAATAAAAATAAACTAAAAAAAAAGTTTGAAGGCCAAAATAAGTAGTAAAAGAGAAAAGAAAAAATGTCTTTTTATAGATAGCTATTGTAGAATTAATCATTTACTAGAAGCACTATAACTGTGAAGGCAGCATAAACTAGTATGTCCGGTATGGGCACTTTTCATAGTATACCACAAACGAGAAACAGAATTAAAGGAGAAAACAATCTTATATCCAAGAGTAACTAAAACACCACATTAAAAGTCCTTTTTTCTGAACAAAATGGAATTGAAGTTAAATCTCCATTGTTGTGTGTGTGTGTGTGTGTGTGTGTACGAGAAAGAGAGAGACATTTATGCAGCATTTTTATAAAATGAAAAATTTTAAAACATTAAAATCGCCTTCCCTCTTAATGTGTAGTCTCAGAATTTCTTTGGCAAAAATGTGGGCATATTCAATTTATATCCACAACAAAATAAGAGGTGAGTTCTACACTCTGATATTAATGCTGAATAATCATCAACTACAAATTACTAATAATTTCTTTGGACATATTTTATTACCTGAAAAAGCTCCACAACAAATCAATATAACTTAAATCATAAAATAAGTCAACTTGGCTTTCAAATTTGTCTCTAAATATTATATTTAACATATAACATATGGGATAGATAAACTATAACTCATTTTTAGGGGTGTGTGTGTGTGTGTGTGTTTGGGGGTAGTGTAAGAGGATAAAATGTTAATTTTTTAAAGATAAAAATTGCTCCACAAATCTTAATGTCTTTCCTATAAGGTACAATCATTTTTATTTGTATTCATTTGACAAATGAAGATGACGATTAGAATAAAATGACAGATATGACTCACTGGCTTCAGGTTGGCATCTCCTGTGGTCCCCTCCTTCCAGGTGTCCAGTGGCCTGAGCATCCCATTGCCAAGTCATGTTGAATGGCAGGAGGGACTCCCATCAGAAAGTGATAATCTCTCTAAAATAGAGCAGATCATTGGATATATCCAATTATTAAATTTTTATAGTAAAATGTTATGATGATTTGACTCAAACAGTTGTCTTGCAACCTATTCCAAGAGTCTATAAGAGGGTTTCCTCATCTGTAAAATAAATAGATTGAGTTAAATAATCTCTAATTTCCTTTTAGTTTGGTCTATGAAGTCGAGTTCCTTGCTCTTGGTTTTATTATTCCACCCCCATTTAGATAACATACAGAAACAAACCTGTCATCAGAATGTCACCCACTTTCTTCACAAGTAGCATCTAACTACACTATGGTGAATCTAATATACTTGTTAATGAACTTTCATCCTGTCTCCTTATTGGAGAGCTTATAAAAAGATCGTTTGTTGGGGAGGCAGGGAATACCTTCACCTACATATATGTTTAGTACTTTTTCAGGTTGTTCTTGGCTTTTATTTTATCAAAAAACAAAGATCAGTTCATCAGGATAGATAATAGAATGAGTTTGAATTTTTTATATATTACTCTGTTCCCTGTTGTGATTTTACTCCTAGAAGTAGTGTGGCAAGTGTGACTGAACTGGTAACTGCTTTCAGGATACATGATTCACATATCTTCCCTTACAGCTTTCAAAATAATATGCTTATTATTGGTATTTGATTATGTGTATTGGGGCTAGGTATTAATCATGTTCCTGCTCTAAGAGAAAATCCCATAAATTTCAGTAGCTTAACACAATAAAAGTTTATTTCTCACTTACTTCACAGAATGTATGTTAGTGAATGTTCTGATTGCTCTGGGTACTGGCAACTTCCCATAAGGAAGAGAACAAGGAAGTTTTGGGGTGTCAGGCCTTGAAGTGGCAGATATTACTTCTGGTGATATTTCATTGACCAGAACTAGTAAAATGGTCTCATCTAGATACCTTTGGGATGGGAAATGTAGTCTTCCTAACATGCCTAGGAGGAAATTAAAATGGGCTGGTAAACACATGGGATTGTTTCTGCCATAGTATTCCATAGCAATGGGCCATATTTAGAAATGAGTTGAAGAAGGGGAAAGCAGCTCATCCAGGTACATTTTCTATGACCAAAGTTATGATGGTCCTCAGAGGCTGTAACAATTACCATGTTGAATTTCTCCTACTTGTGTAATTCAGGAATGAAAAAGTGGTAAAACTTTAGGAATTGAGTTGATATGGGGCTGGAGAAGATAAATGCTGAGTAGGGAAGAGTGCATTATTCTGCAGTGTGAGTGTGTGTTTGTGTGTGTGTGTGTGTGTGCACGCACACTGGAGGAGTATTTACAGAATCTGAAGATGTGCTCTGTAAGACATTGGCTTCATATTTTTGCCTGGATGCCCCACCTCCTAACCTTTCTACATTCTATACTTGCTTATAATATATCTTATTTTCTTTGTTGTTGGCTTAAATCTAAGATCTCTCTAAGCTGCAACTTTAAGAAGCTAGAAAAAGAAAAGCAATTTAAATCCAAAGTAAGAAGACACAAAAACAATAAAAACAGAAATCAGTAAAATAGGAAATAGAAAAATAACATAGACTATAAATGAAACAAAAAGTTGATTCTTCGAGAAATCAATAAAATTGACAAGCTTCTAGCTAAACTGATGAGGAGAAAATAGAGAGAAGACACAAATGACCAATATCAAGAATGAAAGTGTGAACATGACTAGAGATCATAGAGATATTAAAAGGGTAATAAGGAAATGCAATGAAAAATTTTATTCCAATGGATTTTGACAATATAGATAAAATGGACAAGTTCTTTAGGAGTTCACTTAAGAACTAGATAACCTGAAATAGATAACCATACATATTTTGTATGTTATTACTACATGTAATTGTGTGTGTGTATACACATACATATACATGTATTTTTTTAAAGAAATTAACTTTGTAATTAAAAATCTTCTCCAAAAAAACTCCAAGTCCAGATGGCATTACAGGTAAATTGTACCAAACACTTCAGGAAGAAATAATACTGATGTACACTAACTCCTTTAAAAAGTAGGAGAGAATAAAACAAGTTCCCAACTGTTTTATGAGGCGAGCATTACTCTGATATTCAAATCAGAAAGACATAGTACAAGAAAGGAGATGTCAGGCCAATATCCTTCAATAACATATCACAATGATAGCATAAATAATTAGCAAATTGAATTCAGAAACATATAAAAGGTATAATTGTTCTGAACTAAATTGTGTCCCCCCCAAAAAAACCAAATCTGAAGTCCTAACCCCAATGTGACTGTATTTGGAGAGAGGGATTTTAAGGTTAAATGAGATTGTAAGTGTGGGGGCCTAATCCAATAAGACTGGTGTCCTTATAAGAGAGGAAGAGACTCCAGGTATGTGCAAACACAGAGGTAAGACCATGTGAGGACATAGTAAGAAGGTGGTATCTGCATGCCCAGAAGAGAGATCTCACTAGAAACATACCCTACTGGGACCTTAATCTTGGATTTCAGAACTGTGAGAAAATACATTTTTGTTGTTTAAGCCACAACATCTGTAGTAATCTGTCATAGCTGTTTTAGAAGATTAATGCAGTAATATATGGTGATCAAAGGAGGTTTATCTCAAATGTAGTGTTGGTTTAACATGTGGACATCTGTCAGTGTAATTCTCTGAGATTAGAGCATAAGAAAGAAAAATCATACGAATACCTCAATAGATGCAAAAAAATTTGACAAAATTCAAAACCCATTGATGATAAAAAAATAAATAAATAAATAAATAAATAAATCACAGTAGACTGGGAATAGTAGGAGACTTTCCTCAACCTGATAAAAATCATCTACTAAAAACTTGTAGCTACCATCATACATAATAGGGAAAAACAGATGCCTTCTCCCTAAGATCAGAAATGAAGCAAGAATTCTTACAACTTGATTTAATACTGTACTAAAGTTCCTGATCAGTGTAAGAAAGAAAGAAGTAAAACTATCCTCTTTCACAAAGGACATGATCAGCTATGTTGAACACTGTAAGGAATTTATTTAAAAGCTAGTAGAATAAATGAATTTAGCAAAGTCACAGGACACAAGATCAATATACAAAAACAAAATTTGTTTTTCTGTATTAATAGCAAAATATTTGAAAGTGTAATCAAGAAAATAATAACATTTACATACCATGAAAAATCATGTGACAGTTGGGTTTAAACTTAATAAAATATGTGCAAATACTATACACTAGAAACTACATAACACTGATGAAAGAAATCAAAGGAGATCTTAATAAATGGATGTATATATAACATCTTCACATTTCAGAAGACTAAGTGCTGTTGAGATTTTCAGTTCTCTCCAAATTGTCCTATAGATTCAGTACAATCCCAATCAAAATCTTAAGTAGGCATTTTTAAAGAAACTGACTGGTTGATTTCCAAATTTATATGGAAATACAAAAAATCTAGAGGAGGCAAAACAATTTTGAAAATGAAGAACAAAGTTAAAATATTTACACTACCCCATCTCAAGATAATCTTATGAATAGTATTAGAATAATGAACAACTGGCTATCCATATGGGAAGACCCTTAACTTATATATAAAAATTAAGTCATAATGTAAACATAAGAATTAAAACCATAAAACTTCTGGAAACAAACATAGGGGAAATATTTCTGACATTATGTTAGGCAAAGATTTCCTAGGACACTAAAAACATAAATCATAAGAGAAAAAAGTGGTAGATTCGACTTCATTTAGATTAAAAACTTCTGTTCTTCGAAGAAACTTAAGAAAATGAAAAGGCAAGACAGAGGCAGGAAGAAAATATTTACAAAATATGTATCTGACACAGAACTTGTATCCAGGATATATAAGTATTCTTAAAATTCAATAATAAGAAGACAAAAATAATCCATTTTAAAAAATGGGCAAAAGTTTTAAACACACACTTTAGGAAAGAAGACATAGAAATTGGAAATAAGCACGTAGAAGGATGCTCAATACCATTCATCATTAAGACATACTAGTCAAACAACAGTGACAGCCTACTAACTACACACACACAAAGCCAAAATTGAAAAAAGAAATCGATAATACCAAATGTTGGCAACAATGTAGAATATTGGGCTCTCAAACCTTGCAAATGGGAATGTGGCCAATTTGGAAAACTATTTGGTATTTCTTTTTAAATAAACATACAAATACCACATAAGCAGCAATATAATATCTGAGTATACAAGAAAGAACATACATATACAAAAAAATTTGAACATATATAGTCATACATTTTCTTTATAATAGCCAAAAACTGGACACAACACAAATGTCCATCAAAGGTAAAGAAACAAGTTATGTATCCATGCAATGGAACACTACTGGACAATAAAGAGGAATAAACTATAGACCCATAGAGAAATATGCATGGGGGGCAACTGGCTAGCTCAGTGGTAGAGTATGTGACTCTTGATCTCAGGGTCATGAATTTGAGGCCCACACTGGGCATTCTACTTAAAAATTAAAAATGCATGAATCTTAAAAGCATTATGCTATGTGAAAGAAGGTAGACAGCAAAAAATGTCTTATTATGTGATTCCATTTATGTGGAATTTTATAAGGGCAAAACAGAAAAGCAGATCAGTAGTTGCTAGGATCCAGGGTTTGGAGGGAGGAACTGACTGCAAAGAGGCTTGGAACTTTGGCGGTGGGGGTTGGGAGGGTGGAGGCAAAATATCTTGATTGTAGTAGTGATTTACACAACTCTATACATTTGCCAGAACTCATTGAATTGTATACTTAACAATTCTGATCACCAGTTCCAACATGTATGAGTTTTCCCCCCATATCACCGAGCAATTCTCCCATATCAGCTGGGTATTCTATAATTCAACTCAATTCTGACACTATCTACCTGGAGACACCATCATAAAATATAAAGGATTCAGGCCTTAAGGGACTTATGGCAAGACTGCCCCCTTCCCTTCAGAAACCGTAAGTCCAGGTTGCCATACGGGCTTCTGACCAAACTGTTGTAGATTGAAGTTTCTCACTGCCTCCACCTCAGCTTCAGTTAATTTGCTAGAGCAGCTCACATAACTCAGAGAAAGAGTTTATTTACTAGATTACCAGTTTATTATTAAAGGATAGAACTGAGCGACAGCCAGGTGGTAGAGATGCAAAGGGAAAGTATGAGGAAAGGGCACCAAGCCTCCATGTCCTCTCTGAGTAAGCCACTCTATCGGAATCTCCAAACGTTCATCAACCTGGAAGCTCCTGAACCTGTGCTTTTTGGTTTTTATGGAGGCTTCATTACATAGGCACGATTGATTAGTTCATTAGTTTTGGGCAACGATTCAACCTTCAGCCCCTCTCCCCTTCCTACAGGTCAGGAGTTGGTATTGAAATTTCCAACTCTATAGTCACAAGGTTGTTGGTTCTCCTGACAACAAACCAACAAGTCCCATCTTCAGGTGAGGTCCAAAGGTTACCTCATTAACAAACCAAAGACTTTTTTTAGAAAAAAGTTTATTTATTTATGTGAGAGGAGTGAGAGACAGAGCACAAGATGAGGGAGAGGGGCAGACGGAGAGGGAGAAGCAGACTCCCTGTGAAGCAGGGAGCCAGAGTCTGGGCTCCATGCCATGATCCTGGCTGGGATCATGACCTGAGCCAAAGTTAGATGCTTAAGTGACTGAGCCACCCAGGTGCCCCAAAAGGTATTTTAATGCTCTAGTCCCTTAGGAAATTTTGAGGGTTTTAGGATGCTCTGTGCCAGGAATGAGGACAAAGATGAAATACATAATTTCTTATAAATCACAGTGTCATAATAGTTAAAATTATTGAACTTTACTGTATGTAAATTGTACCTCAATAAGGCTAATATTAAAGGGGAAGACTCTTTCCTCCAGGATTCCTGGCTGGATTTATATGAATCAATAGACCAAAATAGCTGGTCTCACAGATCTTAGAGATGAAGTGACTCAAAAAGAGCCACTTTGATAGAATTCAGCCTCAGGAACGTGTCACTTCTTGCAAGTAATTCAGCAGTTGTATCTAGAATGAGAGTCTTTATGGGAAATAGAAAACTGATAGATCTTTCTCCTTTCAGAAACATTTAAATTTACAGAAATTTTTAAGAGTTCATAATGCATATATTTTGTGAGGAAAGTTCTATTCAAAGTTCTCTTACATCTTTGTTGATAGTGCTTACCAACATTATTCTCTATAGAGTCACTGAAATCAAAGGAATTCTTAAACATGTTTACTCCTTCCCAAAACAAGGAGAGAGGATTCTTTTCTTCATTTGTTTATTCAGTGAACATTTGTTGAGTACTTCCTCTACGCTAGTCAATATGCTCTGTGATAGAGACAAAAAGTAAGTGAATGAATGAATGAATGAGTGAATGAATGAATGAATAAGGTGTTGTTCATACCCTCTGGAAAGTGCTGTCTGCTCTGGATTTCTTGGGGTCACAATTCAGAGCATTCAGCTCCTGAGGTTTGCCACTGTTACTTAAAAGACTTGGCAAAAAGACTGAGGATCATGAAAATAAAGAATACTTTTAATTGAAAGCTCTTTAAATTCCCAAGTGCTACAATTTTTCAAGTGGGAAGGTCAATCTTTCCCAGTCATAGAAAAGGAAATGAAGGCCTAAGGATAAGAAGGTCCCATTCCATGGTTAGACAGTGAGTGGGTTGAGACCCTGTTGTCTGATTCTTGTTCAATATTCTAGAGGCTCCTGGGGTCATCTTCATTGTCTCCTCTCATCACTGACTGTAGAGCAGCCTGTTACTATGTTATGCTTTCTTTTTGGAGAAATGCCTGGTTACTTTTATATTTTGAAGGCACACAGCATTGGTAATTTCCATAGGTCATTTATACAATGTAAAAAAATATCATAAGTGAAATGCTTATTTCAGCAAAGAAATGTTTTCTGTGGAATCCCCCTTCAATACAAACACTGCTTTTGAAACAATTCCTTTTCATTTGTTGAATGATTCTGAAAATAGTGATTTGTTTTTTGAGGGAAATAGGGACTTTTTCCCAAACATTTTCAGCAATTATCCTAATGATAAAGCATTTTCTGGTGAAGTTGGAAGAAAAGCAGCTGTAGCTATGTGAAGGTTTGGTTTTTGTTTTTAATTGTTGAGCTGGTTCATAGTATTGCACTAAAAAGTTTAATCTTCTCAGAAAAATAAATCAGTCACATGGTATTCTTGGACTGAACTTTCATTTGTCATTTATTCAGTGCCACCTATGTGCCAAACCCTGTGTGAGTCAGGGCTGTCAACAAAACTCTTATGAAGATGGCTGTGTTCTGTCTGCATTGTCTAAATATAGGAGTCATTAGCCACATTTGAAATATGGCTAAAAACTGAATTTTAATTTAATTTTAATTCGTTTAAATTTAAAAGGCTACATGTGACTAGTAGTTATCAAATTGGACAGGATATGTACAAAGAATACGTAATATGACTTGTCTCAATATGCACAATGTGGTTATGGTATATTGGGATATATGTAGATATGGGATCTTTTCCAGTGATATCTGTCCACAAGTGTACCAAAACTTTTAGAATCATCACCTTCAATGAATCTACAATGAAAATGATGGTCTGTATCCAGAGGTACAATATATAATGTGAATACTTAAATGTCCATGTAAATATATGTGCACACATATTTACAAGGAGAAAATAAAGTGTTAGGTCTGTTTCAAGCTAAGAAGTGTGAGAGGGTGGTAGAATAAGGCTCTGTCTCAGGTTCAGTTGAGGTGTCAAGGCAATAGATATTAAAGGATATCAAAGTGAATGTCAGATAAACCTCTACGCCATATGCAGATTTTTAAGGAAATGGTACTGAGACCCTGTTCCACAATATTGGGTCCTACAGTCAGATCAAAGCTATAAAAAGAAGTGAGAGTATGAGGAGAGTGGGAGCCTAGCTTACTCCTCATTAGGTGCTACTCTCTAATTCCAAGCCTAGTGAAGGGACTTCCAGGGGCCCCATTGAGGTATTTGAAATTGTTCCCTGTAGCTGGAAAATACTGAGGATGGTGGCCTAACTCCTGTCCCAAAAAACTAATGGAGACTGTGGCTTCCCAGGAAACTCAGTGTGGGAGACAGTTGACCGTGCTTTGGAGGCAGGGCCAGAGAGCTCCTGCTGTGTGGTTGGGATTAGTTTGCAGTTCCAGAATTAGTGAAGCCAGGGACATGTGTTTCTTGTGGACCAGATGTGGATCACGTGCAAGAGAGTTGGCCTTGGGTACGCCCTTTTGGGGTATATCCAACAGGCTGGGCTGGAGAGAGACTCAGCGGGAACAGGAGGTGTCTGGCTGGGTACCTGGGGCTGAATAATGGGAACAGGGGACCTCGCCCACCCTCTTCCCCACTGCACACTTCCAGCTAAGCAGAGAAGATTTAATGCTAGGTCAACGTTTTTTGAACCACTTTCCTTTATTTAGACTCCTTCCAGCGATTACAAGAGGTAAGACTGGCCTTCGTGACATAAAACTGTCGCGCAAACATACCATAAGCACCGGGCAGCTGACCACGTGGACTTCTACCTCTAGGTGGACCTGGCAAGAGTTGAAGGGACGAGGGAAACGCCCTTGGCTTGCAATAGACCTTATACAAGGTGGTTTTCGGATCTCCCTCTTCCTCGTCCGGAGGAGGGCGCCTTCTCAGGCCCCACCTTTGCCACACACGACAGAGGGCAAGAGGGAAAAAGGCACGAGACTTTGGCACTTTCTTTTTCTTTTTTAAAATATTTTATTTATTTGACAGAGGGAGAGAGAGACCACAAGTAGGCAGAGAGGCAGGCAGAGAGAGAGAGGAGGAAGCAGGCTCCCCGCTGTGCAGAGAGCCCGATGCGGGGCTCGATCCCAGGACCCTGGGATCATGACCCGAGCCAAGGCAGAGGCTCTAACCCACTGAGCCACCCAGGCGCACTTTCAACGGAAAACGCAGTTTTTCAGTGAGCTATCCCCTTGCGGGCACATTCAGTGTCGGACAGTCCCAAGACAAGACTGCCGGGTGCAGTGAGCGCCTGTCTTCCCACGCGAGACTCTCCTGAGGGGAGTGGACCTCACCTGGGGCGGCGGGTGGGCAGGTCGCCGGAACTCCGGCAGCGGCTAGTTGGCCTCGGAGCCCCCAAAGAGGCAAACATACCACAACCCCGACCTGAAGGGTCTCCCCCGGCGCCCCCAGGCCGCCCCGGCCCCTAGTGGGGCGCGTGTCCCGGCCGGCTCGCGGCCCGGCTCTCTTCCTCCTCGCCGATCCTTCACACGGCCCTTCCCGAGAGGAAACACCCTGGAACGCGCCTTTCGCTTTCCTCAGGGTGGCAAAACTGTCGGGGAAGAAGACAAAGCAACAGGCACGGCTCCACACTCCGACTGGAGGCGGGGCGGAGGGCGAGCGCGTGGCACCTAGCGACTGAAGGCCCAGGGCACCGCCCCCGCTCGCCCTTGGGGCACCGCCCCCTCCGCCTCCCCTCCCACACCCTCCCACCCTCGGGCAGTGACTCCTTCCCGCTCTCCCGCCCTCTCCCCGCCCCCCGGAGCCTGCCCCGCCCACCGCCGCTGGCCGCAGCCCGCTCTCCGACCTTCTCAGGGGTCCTGAGGGGCGGGCGGGCGGGCGAACGGCTTCGGGAGCCTCCGCCAGGGTGCGCACCGCCGCCGCCTCCGCTGGGCTGCTCGCCCGCCGCGACTCGGCTGTCCCGGGAGCCCAACAAAGAGCGCGCGGCGCCAGCCGCCCGCCTGTAGTCGCGCCCGAGGCTCCCTCGCTCGGGAGCGCCCGGCGACAGTTTCGGCGCGGGCGATGGAAGATGGAAGGAAGAAATGCCGCGGTGAGGCTCGAGAACCGCCAGGGGCTGAAGGGCGTGTGGGGTTTGCTCCCGGTGCTCACCGTCCGATCGCGGACGTGATTTGCTTTGTCGCTCCTTAGTCCCTGGGCCACTTGTGTTTGTGCCTTGATGTCAGGTTCTGGTAACTGTTTTCCCTTTTGCTCTTTCTTTGTGGGTGTTAGGAGCCCAGAAGGGTCAACTTTGTGGTGTTAAGGTTTAGGGGTTTTAATTCAACCCTCAGCTTTGAAAATCTGACTTGGCAGAAAAGCCGGAGTACTCGTACTTGCTCGATGATCAAAGGGAGGAAAGCATTAAAGAGGACTTAATGGGCCAATTTTTACTCTGCCCAAGTCAGCTCTTGTGTTTAGGGGCTGTCGTGTTTCTCTTTCTTTAAGAAACAGCAGCAACAACAACAACAAAACCCAAAACAAATTTGCATTGAGCGAGCAAACGGAAAGCTTATTTGATCTAATATTCTAAGTAGCTTTTAAAAACGTCTCATTCTGTTTTACATGCATTTAACTTTTATCTGCTGTTTTCAGCTTAAGTTCTAGCAAATGATGTTCTGAGATTTTTAAAAAATTCAGGTTAATACTTAGAGAACGTGGGTTTAGAATGTTGTCGTCGTTGACTTAAATGTTTAGTTTTACCGTTCTCCTCGAGGTTAAAAGGATGTTAAGCACACAGATGTAAAGGGCATTACGATTTTATTTTATAGAAACTGGTTTGCCTGACAGTGGGATGCAGGATTTCCTCTCCAGGGTAACTCTCCAGTGGGTCCAGGTGTTGGTCTAGGGAAAAGGCAGATCTTGAAAATTACACCAAATGGGAATCTGAGAAAGAATGCATCGTTTCATTAACTATAATTCAGTATATACAAAGGATTTTGCAAAGCCCGGTATCCAGGTAAGTAAGACAGAATTTCTGCTGTCAAGCAACTGCTTTCTAGTAGGAGAGACTTGCAGAGGTTACCATGGAGGAACCAAGACCCAGCAGAGCTTGAAAGTCCTCAGATAGGAGCTGGCAGTGGAGCTGGACCTTGGAGTGGTGAGGGTTTCGCTGTCTTTTTGTGTGGGGAAAGGATGTTTCCTTGCTGAAGGAAGAGAAATACACTCTCTGTCCTATTCCAAGAAATGCTTTCTACCATCCTTTCTTAGAGTATTTATAAGTCAAGAGATTTTTTTTAAAAGTCATTAAATTCCTCTTGAAAATGCAACATGCTCAACAGAACCAGCAAAACAATACAGAATAAATTAACATCTTCCCAACCAATTTTTAGTGCCTGGATACTTGTCCTTCCAACAACTTTCTTATATCCATTCACAGATCATATCACAAATACATGATTTGTCTTTCCAGATATTTCATTAAACTATGATTTTATACTTAAAGGAGCAGAGTGGTACCATGGAAGGCACTTGGGTGGGGACACTGGCTTATAGGTTTTGTTACTGACTGAATTTTTGCTGTTGTCTTGGGCAAATCATTTAACCTCTAGCTAAAATTTCTTCCTTTGTAGGTTGAGGGGATTGGGTAGATGCTTTCCCCGAGCCATCTAACACTAGCATTTTATGGTAACATGCTTAAACATGCATATGCATTACTTATTTAGTGATGCACTCTTTTTTTTAAAAATTTAAAAAAATTTTTTTTTAGTGATGCACTCTTAACTTCACATTTTGACTGTCTCTCAATTTGTGTTTGTGAAGGAATCATCACTCTTATCCTGGCCATTGAATATGCGAGAGCAATTAAGCTGCAAAGCTAAAATAGCCTTATTTAAAGGTGAAATTCTACAGTTGAATGTTATTTTTAAAAATGCAAGCATAAGAAGCTTGATTTGCAAATCTCAATTTGTGTTGGCTTTAAAAAATTTTGTTGGCAGTCTTTACTTCGTTTGTGAACAAAGAATAATGCATGTTTTATTATGTACATTGTACTTAAGAGGTTCAATTTTACTTTTAATTAAATAGCAGTTAAAAAAGGGGATAACTTGGAAATCCTTTTAGGCTAGTAAATCTTGGGAATTTGGAAATAAAAATAAGACAGAAAATCAGTTCCTTGGGAAAGGAAAATTCAGAGATACTTTCAGTAAGTGGCTCTATTCACTTTTTAAAAAACTTGGTATTTCTATATTTGTTTGCTAATCCTGATGGAAAATATGAATGGGATTTAGTCTGACATTACATTAAAAAAAATGTCAAGGTGTTACTACTTTTAGAGGTGATTTTTTTTTCTTTAGAAATTCTGGAGTCATCTGTCATGTCTTATATATAAACTAACATGCCAGTGTGGTAATGGGTTACTCTCAGTCATGGTTAAGCTGAGGGGAAAACCACGTGAACATTAAAATGTGTATGTGCTTTGGCCTCCAGATTGGTTTGTTCGAGGTTTACCTGAGGTACATTGTCATATGGCAGTTATGAAAAGAGCATTTCTTTGGTCTTGGGTTAGATTAGGAGGAGAGTAATGGATGGTGACCCCTTCCAGTTTTTAGAAATGAATTCAGACATGATTGAAGTTTAGGCAGTCTGTGAAAAATAATCTGGTGATCAGTAGGTGACCCAAGTTCACTTACCTCAGGGTATGAGCCAGGCTCACAGAAGGTTAGGGATCTAGCCTAGCTTTAAATCACTGTTGTTTTGTGGGTTCTCAACAGTTAGGGATTCTTCCCCTGTAGTCTGGGCCAAACACAGAAGTCCTTAGTTTCCCTTTGCTGAGAGTGGAAGTGATTTATCTTGAATACTGCCTTTTAGTTCTTTCTGAATTCTTTTACAGTTAGAGGAGAACAGGATCCAGGTGAATTTCTCCAGATCAGTTGTTCAGCGTGTCTGTGCCTGGACAGTTTGTGTTGTTTGTGATATTGCGTACTCAGAGGCTTGCTGGAAAGAATTTTAGTAGTGACATTTTGAGAGTGTGTCCCTTTGTACTTTTCCTTTGTTTCAGAGTTACAAGACCATCTTGCAAAGACATTTTTCACATGCTGCAAATTAGTGCTAGTTGCAGTGGCTACAGTGGCAATGCCAACCACTGTTGCAGTTTACAGTGGAGAAAAAAGATAGCTTACAGCCTGGAGTTATTTAAGTTATTCTTAAATCCAGATCACCAGATTTCCATGCCTCCTTCAAAAATAAGGTGTAACTCAAGTATAATGAATCTTTGCTTATGCTATCTTATTTATATAAAAATAGCACATGTCCCTGCAGTCCTTGTTTTTTTGCTGGGCCCAGAAGGTCAATAAACTGGGGCCCAGTTGGTGCCTAATCGGCAGTGACTTTGTTGACAATCCAGGGCACAGAGGTGGTGAAACATTTTTTCTCTTGGGCAAACTTGTGGTGTGAGGGAGTCACTAGCTCCTTGCCTTTTCTTCTGTGTGGGTGTCAGGCCCTGGCCAGGGCCTGCCACTCATTTCTTGGGGCTTGCTTGACTTTGAACGACTGTCTAGTGTGAAACTCCCTTTTCTTTGGCCACAAATCAGTGATATGAGTCAGAGCAGTTGTACATGTTGATGGATGGTTTTCAAGTTTATTCTTGGAGTTAGGGATTTACGGTAAGTGGAAAAGTAAGCATTCTGACCCGAGCCTTGGGGTCTTTTCTTACAGGGTATTTTCATGTGGGTTGTCTGAGCAGCAATATTTTCCTTTAAGTTTCATCTTAAGTCCTAACTTCTGGGAAATGCTTATTTTAAGCATTTTAGAAAAGCTAATTCAAGTTTTCAGGAGATGCATTGTTACCATCATTCCTAATACTGATTGAGATCTTACTGTGTGCCTTGACAGATTACCTCCTCTAGTCCCCATGACAACCTCATGAGGTCAGTGCTGTCATTATCTCCACTCTGAAGTCTGGAGAGGTTAAGTAACACAGCTAATAAGTGGCAGAATGAGGTTTAAATTCAGCAGTCCAATTTTCTTAACTACTACTGTTCTGCTTTTATGTCCTCAAAGTTAGTATTGTGTGTTGCTGAAACTGAACGTTTTGGCTCACATATTTAGATTCTGTAGGTCTTAGAATCTGAAATTAGATGACTTATCAACAGCCATTATTTTATATATATGTTGGCTTAAGTGGTAGGACCAGGATTGTAGTTTGGCCCAAGAGATGGAAGTTGTGTAATTTTCTTTCAAAATCACTCCTAATTTCTAAAGGGATCACTAAATGGATTATATAAGGAGTTCTGTATAGTTATAAGCAATTGATTGGAATTCAAAATAAAGCAGATTCACAATTTAAAATTGAATGTAAGGATCATCTATTTTAACTTCTATTACCTCATAGAAGTAAACTAGACTTTTTTTTTTTTTTTTTTGTAATTGTGGGTGTTGACACAGAGAAGGCTGTTTTTTTTTCTTCCCATGAGCTGGGACTTAGGTTGTTGAGAAAAGGAACCTGAAACAATGAGAAGGGGAATGGAGAATGAACTGAGGGCATTAATAAAAAGATCAGGCGGCAGCTGCTCCCTTTTCTCTTACCTTCTGTTCCCAGACACTTGCTAAGAAAAAGTGAATTATAGAAATGGAGCAGCTTGGTTCTTCCTGTGGCTATTTGGTCTGTGGACAAGGCAAGTAGAAAAATGTAAATAGAAGCTGTAGCTTTTGTTTGGACTTCAGGAGATTATTAGTTAAGGACCAATGGCACTGCTTTTCTAGGCATGTGAAAACTTACACCCTTTTCTGAATTTTTATGTTTTTTTGTAATCCTTTCCAAGAAGTTATTTGATAGACACAGTATAGACTCACTCATAGGACACTGGGGGAAAGAGAAGTCTAGGTATAAGAGTGAGTGACATTGACAGTGGAGTTAAATGATTGCTGCCTTTCTGATTAATAATATTTTCTAACAAAATTATATTAGGAAAATACTGAAATGACAACAGGCTGTGTGATCTTTCATAGCATCTCTCCTGATCTTTCCTTCATGTCTTTAAAAGTCATGAGTGTTTAAAGAAGCGAGATATTTCCTTGGGGCTGAAACTTTTAATTTGAGTATCAAAGTTTGCTCTGGGCAGGTGTTTATTTTCAGCTTTATTCTAGTGGTTTTAAAGGGTGTATGAGCTGCCTGCCCCACCTGCTGATGCTTATTTCTTCCTATAAAAATCCCATTTTTTAGAAAAAAAATCCCATTGCTTTTCTTGAATTAATATCTGTAAGTAAAATAAGGCAGAAACTGAAGTATGGACATTAATATGCTACTCATTCATTCAGCATATGTTAAGTACTTATCATGTGATGTGCTAAGATCTATGTTAGGCTCTAAAAAACTTGTCCACTAAGACAACCTGCCAAGAACATTCAGAGGCATTTCGGTACTTGTGAGAGTCAGACCTCACAATCTGTAAATACTGACAATGTACCTAAGAACTCTGAACTTAAAAAACTTTTATAGAATCAATGGAGTTTCTGTCCTATCAATATTGTTAAGTAGAACTTTCTGCTATGATGGCAATATTCTTTTTTTTTAAGACTTTATTTATTTATTTGACAGACAGAGATCACTAGTAGGCAGAGAGAGAGGCAGAGAGAGAGGAGGAAGCAGGCTCCCTGCTGAGTAGAGAGCCTGATGTGGGGCTTGATCCCAGGACCCTGGGATCATGACCTGAGCCGAAGGCAGAGGCTTTAACCTACTGAGCCACCCAGGCACCCTGGCAATATTCTGTATCTGTGCTGTCCAGTATAGTAGTCAGTAGCCACGTGTACCTACTGAGAGCAGTTGGAATGTAGCTAGTGGATTTAGGAATTTTAAATTTTATTTATTTAGGTGAATTTAAATAGCCTCATGTGAATATGACATCCAATATGTTGGATAACACAGCTCTAGAGCAAAAATACACTAACAGATAGCATTGGCTGTCCTGGGCAGTCATTTCCCGCTTGACCATCTGGTTCCTTATGATGTGTTCACCAACGAGGCTCTGCTAAGTTCTTAGTTTTGCACATATTTACCTTATCATGTCAGATCATACAAAAGCAGTGAGAGTGTATGGAAGCATGGGATTTTAATGGAAATGAAAGTGGTGTTAAAATCTTTGAAAGTGATAAGAAGGAAGAAAAATCTATTTGAGAGTAGGAACTAGTCCAGAAAAGAAAAAGAACAAATTGTGTAACAGGTAGCTTGCAGTTGACAGTACTCAGCAAGATGGAAGAAAACCTTTGATAAAATGGAAAAACTTGAGTGTCTTGCTGAGTCTACTATTAAATTAATAATGAGTTGTTTGAGAACTTACAGCAGTGGTAAGAACACTGCAGTTGACTTTTTTGGTTGCAAGCTGTGGATAGTTCATAATTTCAAGTCCCCTTTGGTCAGCCTACCATTGCAGTGAATATCAGGGTCCATCATGCTCAATATCCAAGTGGTTAAGGTCTTTCCTGGGACCTCTTAAAGCTGTCCTGGAAGCCCAATTGGTTTTCTGTGTAGATGAAGCTGACTAGGAAAGATACTGGAGTAGCCTAGATATTGGCAAGGAATGTGCTTGGTTGTAAAACTACTCATTAGTAGAGGTGCTTCTGCACTATCGTTAGACATAGAGTAAGACAATGGAATGGTGGAAAAAAAAAATCTTACTCTTTTTCCCCAAGTACTTTCTAGTGACAAACTGGAGAGGTGGACAGCCTGTTTGCAGGCTCCAGGATTTCTCCAGGTAGGTATATAGGAATAGCCTTGAGTGTAGCATGTGTGAAATCATGAGAGAATTCTCATGGTTAGGCCTCTGTTGAAATACATTCTAGTTTTTGAGTTTTGTAACTTGTGGTGAAAACACAATGAAATCAAGACATAATGATGCAAAAATGTGGGGATAGGAAGAGGAGAAGGAATAACATATATTCTGTATTTACTCTGTGCCAGGCTCTATGAGAAGCATGTATGTGTGTGTGAACTTATATGTTCTTATATGTTTTTTACAATATTGTAAGATAGGTGGTATCCCCATTTTCAGAGGATAAAATTGAAGTTCATGAAGGTTTAAATGGGATTCTTAAAAACAACTTTATTATAGACAATAAAATTTACATACCACACAACTCATCCATTTAAAGTGTATATTCAGTGACTTTTTCAGTATTTTCACAGAGTTGTGCATTTGGCATCATAGTCAACTTTAGAGCATCAGCTCAAAATAAACTTTGGACCTATTAGCTGTCACCTCCTTCCTGACCCAGGCAAGTGATAATCTACTTTCTGTGGATTTGCCCATTATACAGTATGTGGCCTTTTGTGACTGTCTCCTTTAATTTAGCACAGTGTTTTCAGGGCTCACCTGTGTTGTACTTCATTCCTTTTAATTGCTGAATAGTATTCATTTGAATACACAGGGCACATTTCATTTAGTCATTGATAATGGGTTGTTTCCATTTTTTGGCTATTAGGAATGATGCTGCTTTGAACATGCATGTATAAGTTTTTGTGGGGACACATGTTTTCATTTCTCTTGGATATGTATACATAGCAATTGCTGGGTCATATTATAACTCTTTGTTTAGCACTTGGAGGAATTGCCAAACTTTTTCACAGGGGCTGCACCATTTTACATTCCCATCAGCAATGTATGAGGGCTTCCATTTCTCTACATCCTAATCACACTTGTTATTTTCTCTTTTTTTATTTTAACCATCTTAATGGGTGTGGAGTGTTACTTCATTGTGGTTTTCCCTAATGTAGTTGAGCATCTTTTCATATGCTTGTTGCCCATTTGTATATCTTCTTTGGAGAGATATCTCTTTAGATCCTTTTTTGCTCTTGGTAAAATTGGGTATTTGTCTTTTTGTTATTGAACTGCAAAATTTCTTTATTGGATATGGATATAAGGCTATTCTTTATTGGATATGGATATGGATATAAGGCCCTTGTCTGATATGTGCTTTGCAGATATCTTCTTCCATGCTGTGGGTAGTCTTTTCATTTTCTTGTCTTATCCTTTGAAGCAAGTGAGGTTCCTCATCTTAAATAAAGCATGAGAGGGCTTAGCACACTTCACGTACATACTGAGGTCAGTCAACAAAATGACTTGTAAAATGGCTTGTGTAATGAATGTCATTTGTTTCTGGCTGGAGAAAAAGATAGATTTAACCTTTGCTTAAGCTACTCAGGCAGGGTTGCACAGCTTTCATGTGGATTGAAAGTAAAACTTAGAAGTCGTTTCTCTGTGGACTTTTATGTATAGAAAATTGTGCTTTCCTCCTGGATTCGACAGAGAACTATTTAAAAGGAAAAGGATGGGGCTCCTGGGTAGTTCAGTTGGCTAAGCATCTGCCTTCGGCTCATGGTCCCAGGGTCCTCGGATGGAGGCCCATTGGGCTCCCTGCTCAGTGGGGAGTCTGCTTCTCATTCTCCCTCTGTCCCTCCCCCCTGCTTTTTTGCTCTCTGTCAAATAAATGAATAAAATCTTAAAAGAAAAAAAATAAAAGGAAAAGGAGACTTTACCTGGAAAAGCCCTCTTTTGAGGCCCTGTAATTTTTTTTTAAATATTTTATTTATTTGACAGGGAGAGATCACAAGTAGGCAGAGAGGAAGGCAGAGAGAGAGAGAGGGAGAGAGAGAGAGAGAGGAGGAAGCAGACTCCCTGCCTAGCAGAAAGCCCGATGTGGGACTCGATCCCAGGACCTCGAGATCATGACCTGAGCCGAAGGCAGAGGCTTAACCCACTGAGCCACCCAGGCGCCCTGAGGCCCTGTAATTTTTATGATCTAAGTAGTGTTTCCCATATTTGTCTGTCATAGGAGTTACCTGGTTTTAGATTTCTAGGGCCAATTGAAGGTCTGGTTCAGTAGTTCTGAAGTGACACTTTTCATCAACATTTCACATGATAAGGATCAGGAATGCTTGAGAAACTCTGATCTAAACTGGTGATAATAATGACCTTTTAGTGGTTGCCCCTGGAACTTAATTAGACCTCTGTAGTGGGTGTGTCCTCTAGGGGACAAGCATCCTTCACTGAGGGTTATTACAAAGAGCAGATCCAGTCTGACTACTTTGCCACAGCTACTGATCTGGATCCAACAGAACCCAAATTCTCTTACCCTTCCTTTTTACAGTAGAGATAGTTCCATTATAAAAATTTAATCCAGGTTCATAAACATTTTCATGTCACAAGGTTATCACCATCCTCCTGAAAGTATTGCTCTCTCCTTTTCCTCCCCTTTAAGATGTGTTCATAATTTTTTTTAGCATCATTGAATCCCTGGAGGCCTCCCATAGCCACACAGATCTCCATGTAACTTGGATGGTGGGTTACTTATTTGGGTGGGTGGGAATTATTTTCATTCTTAAAAAGTCACACAGCTATTAATTGGTAAAACTGATCTTTCTTGTACCCTATATTATTATTGCCTGTAGTGCACTGGTTGCTAAGAGGAAAGTATTAGTACTTTGTGTGGTGCTTTGGCACATAGTGGTCACTTAGTAAATGTCTGTTCGATGAATGAGTTGAAGATAGCTAAGCCCAGGAACCCTTCCAAAAATGTATGGACATTTAGCCTTGTGTTATGGTGGAGTATAATTTCCAGAGTTGGCAGATTTCTGGCCTCATCATGTTATGCTGTTGGTTTCACTGTGGAGTTTTGTTGAGTCTCCTGTTTAGGGAAGTGGAACTTTCCCCTACTTTGTAGACAGTGTTGGTGGTCTGCTTTTAGAGCTCCAGGTGTGACTTTCATTACAGCTTTCTTGCAAATGACAGCCTAGAGCACAAAAGATAAGAGTAATGTGTTCCTGTGAATTTCCTCACACAGGTCTTTCCCTTATGACAGAGGCATCTGATTGAAGTAGATAAAGGTATAGGCTTTGTTTGCCTGGAGTGATGTAACGGTCTTAGAGACCTGTTTCATTTATTCTTTTGATTTCACCATATTTTTCTTTTTTAAAAAATTATTTTTATTAACATATGTATTATTTGCCCCAGGCGTATAGGTCTGTGAATCCTCAGGCTTACACACTTCACAGCACTCACCATATCATGTACCCTCCCCAGTGCCCATAACCCAACCAATGTATTGCATCACATTGATTGATTTGTGGATGTTGAACCAAACTTGCAGCCCTGGAATAAATCCCACTTGGTCGTGGTGAATAATCCTTTTAATGTACTTTGGATCCTATTGGCTAGTGTTTTGGTGAGAATTTTTGCATCTGTGTTCATCAAGGATTTTGGTCTGTAATTCTCTTTTTTGATGGGGTCTTTGTCTGGTTTTGGAATCAAGGTAATGCTGGCCTCATAAAATGAGTTTGGAAGTTTTCCTTCCATTTCTATTTTTTGGAACAGTTTCAGGAGAATAGGTATTAATTCTTCTTGAAATGTTTGGTAGAATTCCCCTGGGAAGCCGTCTGGCCCTGGGCTCTTGTTTGTTGCGAGATTTTTTTTTTTTAAAAGATTTTATTATTTATTTGACAGACAGAGATCACAAGTAGGCAGAGAGGCAGGCAGAGAGGGAGGAAGGGAAGCAGGCTCCCTGCCAAGCAGAGAGCCTGATGCGGGGCTCTATCCCAGGACCCTGGGATCATGACCTGAGCTTCGCGAAGGCAGAGGCTTTAACCCACTGAGCCACCCAGGCGCCCCTGTTGTGAGATTTTTGATGACTGCTTCAATCTTCTTACTGGTTGTGGATCTGCTCAGGTTTTCTATTTCTTCCTGGTTCAGTTTTGGTAGTTTATACATCTCTAGGAATGCATCCATTTCTTCCAGATTGTCAAATTTGCCGGCATTTAGTTGCTCATAACATGTTCTTCAAATTGTTTGTATTTCTTTGGTGTTGATTGTGATCTCTCCTCTTTCATTCATGATTTTATTAATTTGGCTCTCTCTTTGCTTAGAGGACCCCTTTCAATATTTCCTGTAGGGCTGGTTTGGTGTTTACAAATTCTTTTAGTTTTTGTTTGTCCTGGAAGCTTTTTTTTTTTTTCTTAAGATTTTATTTATTTATTTGACAGACAGAGATCACAAGTAGGTGGAGAGGCAGGCAGAGAGAGAGAGAGGAGGAAGCAGCCTCTCTGCCAAGCAGAGAGCCTGATGCGAGGCCCAATCCCAGTACCCTGGGATCATGACCTGAGCCGAAGGCAGAGGCTTAACCCACTGAGCCACCCCGGCACCCCTGTCCTGGAAGCTTTTTATCTTTCCTTCTATTTTCAGTGATATCCTAGCTGCATATAGTATTCTTGGCTGCATGTTTTTCTCATTTGGTGCTCTGAATATATCATGCCAGTTATTTCTGGTCTGCCAGGTCTCTGTGGATAAGTCTGCTGCCAGTCTAATATTTTTACCATTGTATGTTACAGACTTCTTGTCCCGGGCTGCTTTCAGGATTTTCTCTTTGTCACTAAGACTTGTAAGTTTTATTATTAGATGACGGGGTGTGGACCTATTCTTATTGATTTTGACGGAGGGTCTCTATGCCTCCTGGATTTTGATGCTTGTTCCCTTTGCCATATAAGGGAAATTCTTTATAATAATTTGCTCCAATATACCTTCTGCCCCCCTCTCTCTTTCTTCTTCTGGAATCCCAATTATTCTAATATTGCTTCATCTTATGGTATCACTTCTCTCTCGAATTCTCCTCTCATGGTCCAGTAGTTGTTTGTTTCTCTTTTGCTCAGCTTCTTTATTCTCCGTCATTTGGTCTTCTATATCACTAATTCTCTCTTCTGCCTCATTTATCCTAGCAGTAAGAACCTCCATTTTTGATTGCACCTCATTGATAGCTTTTTTGATTTCAACTTGGTTAGATTTTAGTTCTTTTATTACTCCAGAAAGGGATTTTATTTCTCCAGAATGGGTTTCTCTAATTTTCCATGCCTTTCTCAATCCCAGCTAGCACCTTGAGAATCATTGTTCTGAACTGTCGTTCTGACATATTACCAATGTCTATACTGATTAGGTCCCTAGCCTTAGGTACTGCCTCTTGTTCTTTTTTTGTGGTGAGTTTTTCCACCTTGTCATTTTATCCAGATAAGAATATATGAATGAGAGAATAAAATACTAAAAGGGTGGCAAAGACCCCAGAAAAATGTATGCTAACCAAATCAGAAGAGATCCAAAACTGGGGGGAGAAGAAAGGAGGGAAAAAGTAGTAAAAATTTTTTAAAAATTAACGACAACAACAACAACAACAACAACAACAAAATATATATATATTAGACTGGTGAATAGAACAGAGCCATCCACTTGATTTTGGATGTATTTTGGTCCCTTAGAAGAAACTACCTCCCAATATTTTAAAGAAAGAAAAAAAAATATATATATACAAAAATAAGGGTAAACACAATGAAGGGATGGAATATGACTAAATATGCAAATTTAAAAATAATTCTAAAAAAGCAATTGGTAAGTTGGTTGGAAGAAGAACGAAAAAATCGGAGGGACGGTGCTTAGGCTGGAGACTAGAATTAAGCCATCTGTTAGATTAGGGTATATTTTGATCTATTAGAAGAAATTGTATCCCAGAATTTTTTAGAAAAAAAAAATAAGCCTATATGTTTACAAAAAATAAGGTCAAATACAATGAGAGGATATAATATGACTATAATAATGAAGGTTTAAAAAGATTTCTTTTTTAGATTGTTAAGATAAACTAGTTAAAAACGTTAAAAGAGGAAAGAGGAAAAGTTAAAAAAATAGAATAAGAAAAAAATAAATAAAATTTTTACTTTTCAAGACTAAAGGATCATGGGGGAAAAAAAAATCTATGAATTCTGTGTGTTTCTTTTACCTAGCTCTGGAGTTCCTCTGTTCTCCTTGATGCATGAGCTTGTTCTTGGCTGGATGTTCTTGGTGATCTTCTGCAGGAGGGGCCTGTTGTAGTGATTCTCAAATGTCTTTGCCGGAGGCAGAATTGCACCACCCATGCCAGGGACCAGGCTAAGTATTCTGCTCGGGTTCGCTCTGGGAGCTTTTGTTCCCTGAACACTTTCAGTAGAACTTGGAGAATGGGAATGAAAATGGCGACTTCCCAGTCTCTGGCCTGGAGGAGCCGAGGACTTGGTTTCCCCACTCCTCAGTGCATCCTCAGAGTAAAGCAGTCAATCCCTCTTGTCTCCCTGGTCTCTGGCCGCAGTTTGAGCTCACCCAGCCTGTGACCGAGTGTTCTGTCTCTGGCACACTGCCCCATTTGGAGTCTCCAAACCCAGCAGATTCATGCTGCGCTGCTCCTCCCAGAGGAGAAAGGTGAATCTCCCTGTTCTGCCACTTGTGGCGTCCCTGCTCAAAGAGCAGTGTCCTGACTGTGCCTTGGATCACAGTTTAAGGTAACCCTGATCTGAAGGCTCACGCCTTGGCTCTGTCTCTGTAGCCGGCTTCCCCGCTCCGGTACCTGGGGGCTCTGCCACACTCAGACACCCCCATTCTTTCTGTGACCCTGTGGGACCTGAGACCACACTGTCCCGGTGAGGGCTCTACCCCTGCTTAGTCTCTGGAGCAATGTCCCTCAGTGGAGCAGACTTCTAAAAGTTCTGATTTTGTGCTCTGCTGTTCCACTGCTTGCCAGGAGCTGGCCCCTCCCACTATGGTCTATCTTCTCATCGCTTCAGATTCACTTTTCCGCATGTCCTACCATTCAGAAAATGATTGATTTTCTGTTCCTAGAATTGCTGCTTTTCTTCTCTTCTATCTCCTGTTGAGTTTGTAGGTGTTTGGAATGATTTGATACCTATCTAGCTGAACTCCTGGGATCTGATGTCATTTCAGTCCGCTACTCCTCCGCCATCTGGCCTCCCCTCTGATTTTACCCTATTTTTCATTCTTGGTTCACTTCCTCTTCCCTTCCTTGTGTGGCCTGTATGTCAGTTGATTGTCTCATATATTAATGGATTTTGTTTGGAAAAAAAATCTAATAAAACACAGTAACCATATATATATATAATAAATCTAAAATGAACTGACATAAAGGTGTATTTACGTTAAAATATATTTTTAAATTTTATATATAAAAATATTTATATGTTTCAAAGAACTTGGTAGGCTTAGAGTAATTAAAGCCAACATTTTAGAAGCACTACTAGAATAAATATATCTGTGATTATGTAGTCCATGAGAAGAATGTTTTAATTTGTAGTATTATCTATCAAGAAGGTTTATAGGTGAGCTAAAAGAATAATGGTAATTTCTTGGTGTATATAGGGATATTTGCATCATGAATCTTAATATATACAAATACAAGTTTTATTTTGTTTCTATACAGTAAAAAGAATTTAAAAATAAACCGTTGTTGGTAGAGTTCTCTTATGGTCCTTTAATGTATTGTTTCTAAAACATTCCTTTTTAGCTTTCTTGGAAATAGCTCTTTCTTATATACCCATATGTAATTGTTTTATATAATACTTAATTGAATTAAACAATTTCAGTAGCAAGTATAACTGGCACAAGTCAGTTTGGGAGCAAATACAGTTGATTCTTGGTAACCATTAACTCAATGATAGGAGCAGAATTTCACGAGCTTGCCAGAGTCTTGATTACTAGCTATGGGCACTGAATAATAATGGACATCAGCTAGGATGTTTTATAGGGTGAATGTTCACCCTGGAGTTGGCTAATTGGAGGTTGGTTAAGATCTTCTGCTCTGGACCTGACTTCCTATATATAACTTCAGAAACAAGCAAACATATAGGAGAATTAATATTATAAGGGAGAGAAATTAAGACACTCCATTTTTAAAAAGTTAATTTTGGCTTTATCTGCCTCACATCACTTCTGTTTGTGTACAGAATTACTTTACTCCTGAATAATTTATTTCTGCATGTAAATGTTTTTTGAAATTACTGGGGCACCTGGGTGGCTCTGTTGGTGAAGCGTCTGTCTTCAGCTCAGGTCATAATCTCAGAGTCCTGAGATCAAGCCCTGCATCAGGCTCCCTGCTTAGGTGTGAGTCTGTTTCTCTCTTTCCCTCTGCCCCTCCATCTGCTTGTGTATGCTCTCTCTCCCAAATTAATAAGTAAGATCTTAAAAA
This sequence comes from Mellivora capensis, assembly GCA_004024625.1. NCBI lineage: Eukaryota > Metazoa > Chordata > Mammalia > Carnivora > Mustelidae > Mellivora > Mellivora capensis. The sequence goes on from PISX010009551.1 coordinate 47,712, forward strand.
AAAAAAAAGTGAAAACTCAAGGCAGAACCAAAAAAAGAAAAAATTACTTTGCTTTCCTCTTAATGTGGAAGATAGTTGAAGTTCTTGTAAAATGTGGTTTGTAAAAATATGATCCACCCATGTCTATCTGTTGAGTAAGTATATTACTAAAGTATTAAAAACAATTTTTTTTGTCTTACATTTAAATTCAGAGGTTCAGTGAAAATAGGTTACATCCAGATTTTTTATATTATTAATACATTAAGTGCTTCATACTTTGTGACATAATTTCTCTTTTTTAGAAATCAAAGCCCATTCTATTGGCCTGGCAACTTTGACCTGCTTCAGGAAAGGTATACATATCAAGACCATCTTTTCAGTGTGCTCTCGTGAAGCAGGACCTAGGGTTTTGAGAAGTCCTGGTGCCTTTGGAGTGTTTTATTAGAGTATCTGTCAGTTTGAAGAACTGTTTCTTTATAATTACTCAGTTTTTAAAATAAGGTTAACTTAATTTTCAAATTGGAGCCTCTTTGTTTTTTTCCACAATATCTGAATATGTATATACATACAAAATGACTTATTAAAATATAATCCTTGGGGCGCCTGGGTGGTTCAGTCGTTAAGTGTCTGCCTTCGGCTCAGGTCATGATCCCGGGGTCCTAGGATTGAGCCCCGCATCGGGCTCCCTGCTCATTGGGAAGCCTGTTTCTCCTTCTCCCACTCCCCCTGCTTGTGTTCCTGCTCTCACTGTCTCTTTCTCTCTGTCAAATAAATAAAATCTTTAAAATATGTATGTGTATAATCCTTTAGAAAGGCTGCAAAGTATGCTGTCATAGGTCACATACAGATCTGTGTCACTGTCCCTTTTCATTCACCCACATAGTTATTAAACAAATATTTATCATCTCCCATGTACTAGACATTTTTGATACTGGGTATACAGTTGTCAACAAAACAGACAAATTCTTACTTTTGCAAGGTGTGACAGACTGTGTGTATGAAGTACTTTGGGGAAAAATAAAGCAGAGGAGGGAGATGAGGAATGAGGTGGAGTTGTAATTATAAATAGGATCGTCAAGGATGACTTCACTGAGGTAACTTGTGGTGAAAGGCCTGAGGAAGGTAAAGGGAGTCATGTAGAGAAGAGTACTTCAGGAAGAGTGGACAGCAAGTGCTAAGTCCTGAGGCTGAGGCACGCTTCCTGCCTTCTAGAAACTACAAAACCAGTGTGACCAGAGTAGAGCGAGCAAGGAGGAGAGCAAACACCAGTTCCTGTGAGGCCTCTGGTCTTGTTTCAGATAAAGATGTGACATGATCTGGCTTCTGTTTTAAGAAGACACACTGCTGCTGTGTCTCATGAGACTAAACTTAAGCGTAGAAGGGTAGAAATAAGGACATCACTTAGGAGGCTATTATAGGAACCCAGATGAGTGATGGTGACTAGAGTGGTTATGTTTTGAAGGTAGAGTGGGAAAGATTTCTGAGTGATAGGATGTGAGATCTGAGTAAGAGAAATCAGTGATGAATTGTAGAGTTTTTAGCTTATGCACTTTGAAGGATGGAGTTGAATTAACTAAGCTAGGAAGACACTGATTTGAGGGGAAAGATCAGGAGCTCAGTTTTGGAGATGCCCAGTCAGCAGTTGGATATATTACTCTGGATTTCAGAGTAGAGGTCTGGACTGGAGGTAGACACTTGGGAGTTGTTAGAGTATAGGGACTGGATGAAATCCATAAGAGAATGAGTTTAGATAGAGAACCAAAGAGGTTCAGGATTAAGAACCTATGCTATTCCCACACTGAGATTCGGAGATGGAACCAGTAAAGGAGAATGAGTAGAAGCAGCTAATGAGGTAGGAGGAAAATCTGGAGATTGTGGAGTCTTAGGAGCCTAAGTCAGATGCTCCTGGGACAAGGGTCAAGACTTGACTTAGGAATTTAGCAATGGGGAGGTCACTGGTGAGCTTGACAACAGCAGTTTTGCTGGAGTATTAGGGACCAAAATTGGTAAGGATTCAAGAGAGAGCAGGAGTAGAGAAATGGAAATATCAAACATGGACAAATATTTCAAAGGATTTTTGCTGCAAAGGGAAGGTGAAAAATATAGCTGAAGGGAAAAGCGAGGTCAAGAGAGATTTTAAAATGGAGAAAATAAAAGTTTTGCTGATAGGAAAGAAAGTAAAGAGGAAAAAAGGAACGAGCCTTCATATGGTAGCACCATTCTCATTCAGAAGAGCATTGGTTTTGTTTGATACAGCTAAAATCATTTAGCTTAGCATTGTAAACACGAATTCTTGTTAATGCAGTTTGTATTTTCAATATACAAAGTTCTTATCTTCCCATCTCCATCAAAAACCAAAACCTTTTCTTCTTGTCTGAGCCTTTAAATAAATGATGTTTTGGAATGGATAGTTTCTGCCCATCTTTTTCAACTTAATATAGTCCTTAGTTCTGCACCCGTATGCATGGGCCTGAGGTACACTTAATTCACATACTTTCTTCAGTAGTTGATGACTTTTTTTTAAGACTTTATTTTTTTAAGAGCAGTTTTAAGTCCACAGCATAATTGAGAGGAAGGTACAGAGATTTCCCGTTTATCCCCTACCCTCACCATTCATAGCATCCCCCATTATCAACATTTCCCATCAGAGTGATACATCAGAGTGATACATTTATTTCAGTTGATAAACCCATCAACCCAGTATCGGGGTGATACTGACACATCATCATCATCACCTGAAGTCCATACTTTACAGTAGTGATTCACTCTTGGTGTTCTGTGTTCTATGGGTTGGCAAAAATGTATAATGATACGTATCCTTCATTATTATATCATGCAGAATATTTTCACTGCCCTAAAAAGCTCTCTGTGCTCTGCTTATTCATCCTTCCCTACCGTCCCACCACCTGGCAACTGATCTTTTTATTGTCTCTACAATTTGGCTTTTTCTAGAATGTCACATAGTTGTAATCATGAAGTGTGTAGCCTTTTCAGATTGGCTTCTTTCACTTAGTAATATGACCTAAGCTTCTTCCATTGTTTTTCATGGCTTGATAACATTTCTTTTTAGTGTTGAATAATATTCCATTGTCTGAATACACCACAATTTGTCCATTCACCTACTGAAGGATTTCTTGGTTGTTTCCAACTTTTGGCAATTATGAATAAAGCTGCTGAAAACATAATATGTGTAGACTTTTGTGTGACTATAACTCCTTTGGGTAAATACCAAAGAGCATGATTGTAAGAGTACGTTTAGTTTTATAAGAAAATGCCAAATTGTCTTCCAAATGCCTGTACCATTTTTGCATTCTCCCCAACATTGAACGACAGTTCAGAGGTACTACTTCTGAGCTTATTTTTTTCTCCTTAGGTTTTGTTTCTGTTTTCTCTTATTTCCATATTGGGTCCTCTCTAGCAAAAACTATCTGACTCTCAGAATGTGTAGCATTTCAGTATCTTCTGCCATCCAGCCTTTGCATTTTTATTGATGTCTGTGAAAAGGCTATTGGCTCCTGGGTGTTTGTTTAGTAGGTAACTGAAGGGACTTGGCACATTTCATTTGTATGAATAGCCAGACTTTTGGGTCTTATTTAAATCCTGAGGCACCACACACTGACAAAATCTTCTCAGGTGTCTTTAGAATTGGAAGAGGTACTTATCAAAGATATATATATATATATATATTTTTTTTTTTTAAATTTTTTGGTTGAGGAAGAGTTTTGAGTTAATTACATATAAACTCTGAAAATTCATTTAAGTTTTACATTTAGTTTCTGCTATAATTTAGATCATATATCTTGTCTTTAATTTTCATGAAGCATATTTTTTAGGATCATCTATATCAGTACTGTCTAATGGAAATATAAGTCAAGTTTTATATATAATTTTAAAATCCAGGATCCAGGATTTGAACTCTGGACACTCTGAGAGCTTATTTTCTTATAGTCTGTTCCAGATTGCTTCCTTAGCATATCTTAGCAATGCATCTTTAAATTTTATGATTGAGGGATGAAGAGTGGGGATTGCTTGATTTATGCAATTAATATATTTTGGAAACTTGAGCGTAAATTAACTCTTCAAATAAATCACATTCTGTTTGCCATTAATTTGTCTTAATTTTAGAGTTGCTTTATCTTAATTTCTCACTGATCTTCCATTACGATTGAGCCTCAACACTTTATTACTCTGTCCAACTCTGACTTGGGGGGAAAAAACAAAACTACTGACATGTAAGGCAAAAGTTCTAGTGTAAGAGAGAACTGGAGCCCAGAAACAGCAGCAACTATTTATTGAGTGATTATTGTATGCCAAGCACTGTGCTAATAAGACTTTGCACTTATTGTCTTGTTTAATCATTAAAATGATGCTGTGTCTAGGAAGTGCCAGAAGCTGTGTGGCTGCAGTCCAAAACAATTAGATTGTGTGAGAATTCCTGTCTTCGGTTCTGGGGACCATATTTTAAAAGAGACACGAACCATGAAGGGGAAGTTAGGTGGCTGAGTGGTAGATTAATGGCCAGAAAATAATGTGATATTAGGAGAGGTTGTAGAAATTGTTATCTTTACCCCAAGGAAAGAAGACTCAGTGGATAGAATGGTTGTCTTTAAGTATTTGGGACAGGCACATGATCTAAAGAGAGACCCGACTTTCGGAAAGGAATATGCTTTTCTTTCTCCAAAGAATATAGAAGAGAAGTTTGCAGAATAACACATTTTCATTTCTGAATAAGAAAGAACTTTCTCAAAGAATTGTTTGAAAAACTAAACCAACTTTCTGTTTAGATGCATTTGGACAGAGGCTAGGTCCTTACCTAGATATTTTAAATTAAACGTTTATATTTGGAAGATTTGGATTATACGAATTGGCCATTAGGTGAGTTGTCCAATTCTTCAAATGAAAGTTCTTTACGTTCTTGGGAGTTGGTGATTTTGTCATAAATTGTGTTCTAAAATCAGATGCTTTTGTAATGTGAATAATTGTCTCAGTTTGTAAATTAAGCTGGAGATTGTGACTTAATAAGAATGTCAGAGCTAGGGGCACCTGGGTGGCTCAGTGGGTTAAAGCCTCTGCCTTCAGCTCAGGTCATGATCTCAGGGTCCTGGGATCGAGCCCCATGTCCGGCTCTCTGCTCAGTGGGGAGCCTGCTTCCCTTCTTCTCTCTCTGCCTGCTTCTCTGCCTACTTGTGATCTCTGTCTGTCAAATAAATAAATAAAAATCTTAAAAAAATGTCAGAGCTAAGAAGAATGAAATCTTAAAGTCTAACCTCATTTTGCAAATGAGGAAACAGAAAGTTAGAGATGATAGAGTCCCTGTTGGACAAATAGTCTGGCATTGACTTCATCTCCACTGCTTTTTTTTTTCTCATTACCATTACTAGTATGTAGATGAAACAGACTAAGTCATATATAGCACATGTTTAAAGGTCCTTCTTAATCTTATCCAGAGCTAACAGAATGAAGAAGCTGTAATTCTAATTTGGGCACACTGAAGTCCTCCTTTTGTGGTTGTTATCTCATCTAAACTTGGAGCTCAGTGATTTTCCTAAAGACAGATTTTCTCTTTCTTCATGGTGTTTTGGTTTCTTGAAGACATATGCATCTTCACAATGAAAGTAGAAGAAAGATACAGTGGCTCTGATAATTTGGTGTTCATTCGACAAATATTTATTGAAGGTTTCTTGTGTGCCAAACACTTTTCTAAGCACAATTGTACTTTCACAGGCTTTTACTCTGAGATGGGAAACCATCAAGTAGTTTTGAGCCGAGGATGAGATTTGCTTTTTTTTTTTTTAGATTTTATTTATTTATTTGACAGAGCACAAGCCCGGGCAGCAGCAGGCAGAGGGAGAAGGAGGCTCCCTGCTGAGCAGGAGGAAGCCTGATATGGGACTCCATTCCAGGACCCTGGGGTCATGACCTGAGCCACACGCAGACCAGCCGCTTAGCCAACTGAGCCACACAGGTGTGCCTCCCCCACCCCCTGTTTTTTTTTTTTAAGTAGGAGTTTGAGTCAGGTGTAGTCCTCCTTGATTTAGTGAGACACACCTTTTGGCTGCTAGGCACAAGATTGGAATAACAGCAATTAGAGGTTTATATAAGTTGTATATGTAAGTTCACAAGTTATTTAAGTAAGTTCACAATAAAACAAGTATAAACCTCTTGAAAATATTTATCATGTACCAGTTTGAAAAACATTATAACTTCTTTTTTTTTTTTTTTAAACATTATAACTTCTTGATGAAAGTTTGAATTCCACCTGGGTTTGAATTCCATCTCTCAGTGGTGATCTGATTTTGAAATGTACGAATTCTCTGAGCTTCAGTTTACTTATTGGTGAAATGGGCGTAAAACCTTTTTCATGGGACTTTTTGATGGTTAAATGATTAAAGTGGGGCCATGCAGGTAAAATGCTCAGCCCAGTGCCTGGCACTTTTTTGTTTTGTTTTGTTTTGCTTTGTTTTTGTTGTTGTTGTTTTTAGTTTTATTTATTTATTTGTCAGAGAGAGAGAGAGAGAACACACTAGCAGGGGGAGCTGCAGGCAGAGGGAGAGGGCCCCACTGGGCAGGGAGCCGGATGCTTGGCTGTATCCCAGGACCCTGGGATTATGACCTGAACGGAAGGCAGACACTTAACCAACTGAGCTACCCAGGCACCCCTTTGCACTTTGCAAACATTCAGTCAAATTGTTACTATGATAATTTAGTCAGGGATATTTTAAGATGGGTAATTTTATCTTAATAAAATTAATAAAAATATTTTGATAAAATTAATAAATTTAATAAAATTAATAAATTGATAAAATAAATAAATTTAATAAAATTAATAAATTTTATTTTAATAAAATTAATAAAATAAATAAAAATTACCCATTTAATAAAATGGGTAAGGTTATTTTAAAGATAGATTTGGGGTGCTAATTCAGAGTGTTAATTTTAGTTTAGACTAAATGTCTTAAATACCTTTGTCTAGAAATCCTGACATTGACTCAATGCTTAAAATAATACCCTTCCTCAACATTGTTTTACGTGTATATGAATTAATCCTTTTGTATGTCACTAGCTGTTTTTGTGGTGTTACAATGTGGCAAATTCTAGAGCTCTCCTCCACATTCCACAGCCCTTATCAGTTTTGGACCAATTCTGGAGGTTTGGCTATTGATGAAAGCAGGCAGGGAAGAGCCCCGCCCTTAGATCACAGTTGACCTCTAGCCGAGGACACCCAAGGGACTGGTTCACTGTGAAGCCTCCCTGGGTTTTGGGGGGGTGTGATAAGTGTGTACTCTGTTATCCAGAATGTTTGTCCTCCTGGAGGGTAAACACACACAATCTTATGGTTCTGTGGACAAGTTCACCTCTTCAGTGTTTTCTGTTTGCCCATTTTTACACCTGGAAATTCAGTCTTTTAGTTCAGTATTGTTATCTATGGCTGTGTCTGGTTTAAAAGCATAACAAATTTGACTTGACAGTCTCCAAGTGATACTAGGAGAAAGTTCTGTGTAAAACTGACTTGGAACTCTGTAAAACATGTCTTTAGGGTGCCGTCCTTTTTTTTTGCTATGGCTGTCAGCTGCTTCTAGCCTTATTTTCCTGAGGCTTTAGCCATCACCTAGCTGAGTTGATAGATTTATCTGGGTTAATGGGAGAGGGTTAGGGGACATTTTAACCTTTTTGGAGGCATTATTTTGCTTTCCTCTCTCCTCAGTTATTTGAAAGTACTTTGGCAAAACTAAGACCACTGAGTTAATACAACATTTCAGCATTATTTTCAGTTGAGCCATTAGTGAATGTCATGGTCATTAGAAATTCTAGATCATGGAAAAGGTAGGTGCATGGCAGGTCTTTTGTGAAGATATGGGCATGTAGAGCCCTTTTTGTTTTCCTTTTGGATTATGTAATTTTAAAAATTTTACTTTAAAATATAAAAATTTGGGGGCGCCTGGGTAGCTCAGTGGGTTAAAGCCTCTGCCTTCGGCTCAGGTCATGATCCCAGGGTCCTGGGATATGCCCCACATCGGGCTCTCTGCTCAGCAGGGAGCCTGCTTCCTCCTCTCTCTCTGCCTGCCTCTCTGCCTACTTGTGATCTCTGTCAAATAAATAAATAAAATCTTTAAAAAGGGCACCTGAGTGGCTCAGTGGGTTAAAGTCTCTGCCTTCCTCAGGTCATGATCCTAGGGTCAATCAAGCCCCACATCGGGCTCTCTGCTCAGCAGGGAGTCTGCTTCCCTTCCCCTCTCTCTGCCTGCCTCTCTGCCTACTTGTGATCTCTGTCTGTCAAATAAATAAATAAAATCTTTAAAAAATATATAAAATTTTAATTTTACACTTTTTCTGATATGGGAAAAGGTCTGGTAATTGTGGATTAATTGTGATATACAGAAATATTTAAAGAAGACAACAAAAATCAACTAATCCTTCTACTCAGAGATAAAACACTGTTAACCTTTTTTTTTTTTTTTTTTTTAAAGATTTTATTTGGCAGCAGAGAGAGAGAGAAATAAGATTTTATTTGGAGAGGAAGAAGCAGACTCCCTGCAGAGCAGGGAGCCAGATGCTGGGCTTGATCCCATGGAGCCAAAGTCAGATGCTTAACAGACTGAGACACACAGGTGCCCCATTGTTAACCTTTTTTGAGACATATCTATTTCCTCTCTTATTCTGAGTATGTGTGTATATGTGTGTTCATATAGTATACAGTTTTACATGGTGTTTCAGTTTGTTTATTATAATATGAGCATTTCCCCATATCATTAACACTATTTGCAACTAACTTTTATTATTTATTATTATTATTTTTTGATGAGCATCTTGTTTTTTAAACTGAAATATAGTTGACATACAGTGTCATATTAGTTTTAGCAAATCTGTGTTTGGCCACCTGCTATTTAATCTTAGGGCTTTTCTGAAACGTACTTAACCAATTCCCTATTACTGAATACTTAGGATGTTTTTATTTTTTTCATTGTGATGGCAGATATCTATATCTATCTGTTTATCTATTTTTCTGTCTATCTATACCTTACAAATAAAGGCTTTTATGTAAATTTTGTGTCTAGGTCTCTGATTATTGCCATAGAATCTTTTCCAAGAAGAGGAGTTTGAGAGTCAAAGGTGTGAACTTTTTAAGACCCCCAGATCTGTAGTCCTTTCTGGGAAGGTGGCACCATTTACATTTTACCCACCATCATACAGAAGCAGGCAGAAACATGTGGTTTTTAGGGGACACAGGTTAGGGCTGGCTCTGTTTTAGCCATTATCCTAAGTTTACACCTTTAAAAAAGAGGTAGTGGAATCACAGAGCTAAAATCTTTAGATCTGTATCTAGAAAAGATCTAGTCCTACTTTGATACTTTTATAGATGAAAAAACAGAACTACAACAAGAAGTTAATTCATTAACCCAAGATCATATAGCTGGGAATTGGTTGAGTCAGGATTAGAGACTTGACTCCTTTTTGTCCTGTGTCCTTTCTTCTTCAGCTTGAACCAGTGCACCAGAGATAGTTGTCTCTAGGACTGAACTCGAGACAGTTTGATCCCGAGGGGACAGACTTTTTTTTTTTTTTTTTTTTCCTGCTACAGCATAGCCTCTGTTTGGTGTATAGTACCATTACCTATCATCTTGCGCCCTGACATGCCTCTTGCCCATATTTCCAGCAAAATCCCCAGGCTTAGTTTTGATAGGGTTAGCTTGAGTTAAGTGTCTCTGTGGTCAAGGGAGTGGAATACCTTGGCTAGGTCTGAGTCACATGGCTGCATGTGTGGCCCTAGGTAAGGATGAAGGGAAGTTATCAATTTAAGCCTAATATACAGAGTGAGAATAAGGGAGAGATGACCAAAAAAAGAAAAGAGGTGTTCTGTTATGAGAGAAAGTGCTGGGCAGGCAAAAACAACAGATGCTCATAGCAGAGCAGATGAAATGGGGCTGGCCAGAAGAAGCATATGCCGTACTGAAGAATAGCAAGCACAGAGGCCAGGAGGGTGCTAGAGCCTAGCATATGAAGAATGGGAAGAAGTGAGTGAGGAGGTGTTAGGGTGGGGAGAGCAGGACTGGAGAGAAGGGAATGAGAAAGGTAGGCTGAAGTCCATAGTGCAGGCCCTTATAAAGTAGGCTGCTTGGATTTTATCCTATGAAAATGGGAAGTGATTGAAGTTGTTTAAGCAGTTTGGCATTTTAAAAAGATCACTCTTGGGGCTCCTGGCTGGCTCTGTTGGTAGAGCAAGTGATTCTTGACCTCATGGATGTGAACAAGCCCTATGTTGGGTATAGAGATTACTTAAAAATAAAATCTTTAAAAAGATCATTCTTCATTCTATTTTTCATGCTGTAGAAGGGAAGCAGGGCACTCAGGAGGTGTCTATAGGTAAGAGAGGAAGGTTTCTTGGATGGGAATGGTGGCAGTTGTGATACAAATAGATAAATAAGCCACATTTTGTATAGATCAGTAGAACCTGATTATTTTTTAATTAATTATCTTTATAACATATAATGTATTATTTGCCCCAGGGGTACAGGTCTGTGAATGGTCAGGCTTACACACTTCACAGCACTCACCGTATCACATACCTTCCCCAATGTCCATAACCCAACCACCCTTTCCACCCCCCTCCCACCCTCCGACCCCCGCCCAGCAACCTGCAGTCAGTAGAACCTGATTATTGATGGGATGTAAGGAGGGGGAATGGAATAGATTTCTGTCTTAACACAATGGATAGAATTGCCATTATTGAGACTTAGCACTCTTGTTGGTATTGTTTTGTGTCACTCAGCTTCCACCTAGACTGTGTACTTCTTGAGAATAGGATTCGACATCATCTCATCACCATTGATGGTAGCACAGTGTCGAGCATGTGATGGGCACTTGGTTCAGCATCTGTTAGGTGGGTAGTTGGAGAGGAGGCTTACAATAACAACAATAAATCCTATTTGTTAGGACATACCTTGTTGCATTTTAAAATTTGTTTAAAATACAAATTATGTGGGAAGAAGATACCATGAGCTGTATTTTATAGAAAATGTAATCAGACCTCTGAGTTAAAGAAATCTGCTCTGATTTATTGACAGAGCTGTAACATATTCTAATCCTTGGTATTCTCATTAAATCATCTACCCTATTCTTATTCTAGTGGGTAATTTTTTTTTCCACCTAAAATTAGTATCTTTTTCTTTCTTTGGCATTCTAATATTAAGAGTCAAACAAAACTAGCCATATTGTGTTTGGGCGGTTCCTGCACCTTTGATAACTGCTTTGATTATCTCAATTCCTTTCAGCCTCTTTTTTCTTTTTTACCGAAAACCTCATTCTAAAGTGCCTTCGAAAAAGAGGCCCAGACCAGAAGAAATCAGTCAGTGGCTCAATAACAAGCTCCTTGAGGTTTTAGGGCAAGGTAGACCTCTTCCAGAATGTGCTTCTAACATGTAAGCATGGTGCTAGCTAGGGCTCAGGAGATGCTCACCAATGCTTGTTATTCATCCTTAGCCAGTGCTTTGGTTTATCTTATTCATGGTTGTTGCTCTCTCTAGCATGCTTTTTATTTTCTCCCAAAGGAAACCTTAAAACAAGAGGAATTGAATAGAGGCAGTCTGAAAGAAATGGGTGCAGAACACAAGCTACCTTTATCAGGTGTTCTCAGTGTACAGGCTGTTGGTATAGAGTTCTCCTACAGCCCTGTGGTTTGCTTGGCCTAGGTTTGCTGTTGGTTTTGCAGCCCCAAGGCCAAATGGCAGGCTCTATTCCAGTGAGTAAATACCTTACCTTCTGGGGAAAAAATGTGCATTTTGTTCTGCCATCCCTCCATTTGCTACGGATTTTTAAATTTTAAATATTTTATTTATTTGAGAGAGAGCGAGCATATGTGAGAGCATGCGCAGGAGGGAGGGTCAGAGGAAGAAGCAAACTCCCCACTGAGCAAGGAGCCTGACCCAGGACTCATCCCAGGACCCTGGGATCATGACCTGAGCTGAAGGCAGACACTTAAATGAGTGAGCCACCCAGGCGCCCTGCTACAGATTTTTAAAAGTGATTTATTAATTTCAGAAACCAGAGTTCCTTTCCCTACTCTTATTTGCATATTGCTGAAGCGTTATTAGAACTTTAAGTTCTGTTCCTTAAAAGTTTCTAAGGAAAAAAATGTTCCAAAACTTTGGGTTCTCTCACACACTCCCAAATCAGTTCTTTTTTTGTACATGTTGTGGTGTCATTAATGTTCTTGTGGAAAAATTGTTTAAGAAAGTAGAGCTGTGAAGGGGCTTGGTATATGGGGGTTCGGTGAACATTTTGAGTTGGGTAATTAGGCAGCTACAACCATGTGGAACAGAAGCGATGATTAGACTAATTAGTTAAGCCATTTTGTAAGTGCCATGTCGACCCAAGGGTAATGGCCTAGAAATGCTGCCTTTCCTGATTTATTTGATGGATGAAAAGGTTTTACATGTGGGGTTTACTTGCCTTTTTTTTTTTTTTTTTTTAAATTAAGGATTTCCCTGGTTTTCATCTGTTTCAATTTTAGTTCTCTGGTAAAGGAGAGGCAAGTGTATCTGATTTTGGAGATTTGGACTGGGGCTTTCTGTTTCTGTTTCCATCTCCTTCACTGTTGTAGTGGAGCAGATTTAACAGGGCACCTGAAGTCAAGCAAGTCTTTGCCAACAACTGGAGTGTTTGTTATATTTGGGCAGTATATAAGCAGCTTTCTAGTGGCAGGTCTCTTTCTGGTCATTTTTATACACCTAAGTTCTTCATGTGTACATTTATTTATCTACAGTTCCGTGGTGGCTGCTGTGTACCAGACACTATTAAGATGCAAAAGATAGAAAGATACGTAGCAGTTAGAGACTTTATTTTGTTCATTGTTACTACCCCAGTTGCCCCAACTGCTTGGCGAGGTAAGTATGTATGTTTAGATTGACCTCATGCAGTTGTAGCTGAGTTTGCAAAACAGATTAAAAAAAAGGCTTCTGTAGACCGAGTCCCATTTATTTCCTTGTGGCTTTAAAATTTAAGCTGAATATCTTCAAATGATTTGCCTTCTAAAAAAGTAGTAAAAATTAAAAAAAAATCATTTGAATCTCATCAAATGATTTGCTTACAGGAATGCTGTAGATCTTTTAAAAATAAAAAATACAAAGTGAAAACATTTTGCCAAATTTTAATATGGTACTACGTGTAATTTACACGTGCTGTGTTGTTTGATCCTGTCGTTAACTATGAGGCAGGCAGGCAGGCAGGCAGGCATTACTGTTCCTGATAGTGGGCACGTTGTGTGGAGTTCAGAATAGGTGTTCATAGCTAATACATAACAAGCCCAACAAAAACAGCATTTTTCAAAAACAGCATTTTCAAAAACAGCATTGTAATATGTATATATACTAATCAGGTTAACTAAATATAGTGCTATTAAAACATGCTTGTGAGGGACGCCTGGGTGGCTCAGTTGGTTAAGCCGCTGCCTTCGGCTCAGGTTATGATCCCAGGATCCTGGGATCGAGTCCCGAATCGGGCTCCTTGCTTGGTAGGAAGCCTGCTTCTCTCACTGCCTCTGCCTGCCTCTCTGCCTGCTTGTGTGTACTCTATCTCTGGCAAATAAATAAAATCTTTAAAAAAAAATGCTTGTGAGACTTTTCTCACACAGTGAACATTTTGTGCTAATTTGTCCACTCTTACCTTAGGTGAGAGTGATGGGCTTTATTAAAATCTGTAGTGAGGTGAAGAGCTAAATAGCCTTGCAGGAGTCTTTTGAGGATTACGTGGATTCCATATAAGCAAGGTGCTTCTAATGTGAGGTACTCAATATTTGGTAGCAAAAACGAAGTAAAACAAAAATAGGTAAAATTCTGAACACCAAAGGAGAGATAAAATTATTTTTAAGTCCCTTTGTTTACTTTATAATTGAAATTGTAATTATAATTTTTATCTAGTTATTAATGTGGTTTCTCAAAGGCCTATACTATTAACCTAATTTCAATTACTCCTTGTATGTGAAAGGATCAAAATCACTCTTTTTAAAATAAAAACTTCTCAGTTCAGTATGACCTTTTACAGTTAGTCTGAGTTAATGAGCCTTTATTATATCATTACCACTTGAGGATTTTAAAGACCTATTGCTCTATTGCTCTGCTACCCAGCATCTTGCGGCTTGGGAATGAGACAGAGCTGGGATCGTAGTCTTTAAATAGAATTTTGGGTAATAAAATGAGGTGGATTATCAACACCAAAGCTTGATTAAATATGATTGTAATGTCATGTTATTCAGTCACAAGATATCCATTAAAATCACAGTAATTAGGAAATATTTAATTGGCTTCTAGGGAAAAATAGAAAATGTTATAGAGTGAATTGCCACCCAAAATCATGAACAGAGAATTAAAATTGATTCCGAGACCTTTTCATGGTACTGAAATACATCATTCTAATACTTAAATATTTAGAGAAAAAAGAAATCCGAAACAACTGTTTAAAATATTTCATCTGTCTTATGGCATAATAATGAATTTTGATTTCATTATTTGGATAATACTTTTGGAAAATGCAGAAATTTAAAAAACTCAAAACTTTTTATAACTACAATTAAGGAATTATGATAATATTCCAAGCTTATTTTATTGCCTCATTTAAAAAACTGAAACCTCTTCCTTAAAATGGTCAGGTGGTTCCTGTAGGTCATTTTTTGATGGAATTCCTTAAAAAATATATTATTATTCCCTTTTCTCTATTTTAATGCATGTACTTAATGCTGCTTAACTTTTTTTGATGACTCATGTTGACTGTTTTCTAGTATTCAATTATAGTGATGTTGTCTATGGGCTATAAATCTGTATCTTAAAGGCATTAATGGTAAATTACGTGTGATAGGTTTTAAGTAACACTTTTAGTTAAATTATGCTTTTTAACAACTAGATATTCAGCCCCTATTGTAAATGTACATACAGAATCTTAAGAAAAATGTTTCAAATACTTTTCAAGTAGTAGCTCATTTATTCCTTATAAAAACTTAATGAGGTTGTGTTATAATTATCCTCTTTTTTAATTTTTAATTTAATTTAATTTTTAAAAAAGATTTTATTTATTTATTTGACATAGAGAGAGAGTACAAGCAGGGGGAACAGCAGGCAGAGGAAGAAGCAGACTCCTGCTGAGCAGAGAGCCTGATGTGAGGCTCTATCCTGGGATTCTGGGATTCTGGGATCACCACCTGGGCTGAAGGCAGACATTTAACTGACTGAGCCACCTAAGTGCCCTATATCCTCTTTTTTTAAGATCACAGGGAAGTTAAGTACCTTGTCAATCTTACCTACTAGCAATAGTAGCATTTAGATTTGAATTCTCTTGTCTGGCACTAGAGCCTTCACTCTTTTTTTTTTTTTTTTTTAAGGACTATAATATATTCTTATTTATTTATTTATTTTTAAATTTATTTCTTTTCAGCGTAACAGAATTCAAAGATTCAATGAACTCTTGCTTAGCACAAAGTTTGGTCCATAAGAAGCACCACAAATGGTAGCTAGGAGAGTTGACAGAAGCTTAGACTTCATCCAGTGCAACTCTAGTACCCCCATGTTTCGTTTCTTTTCTTAATTTTTTAAGATTTATTTATTTATTTGAGAGAGAGAGAAAGCACACACTCAAGTGCGTGAGCAGGGGGAGGGGCAGAGGGAAGGAATCTCAAGCAGACTCTCTGGTTGATCTCATAACCCTGAGATCATGACCTAAACTGAAATCAAGAGTTGGAAGCTTAACCAACTGAACCACCCCGGGCCCCCCACTCCTGTCTTTCTGATTTTGCCTCCCAGAGTGATAAACAAATGAGTATCCTTTTCAGTCACAGTCATTCATGTACTTAAGATCGGATCTTGTAGGCTGATTTATATCCCTTCAGAATTTATATGTTGAAGCCCTAACCCCCACCATCACTAAATTTGGAGATGGAGCATTTAGGAAAGTAATTAAGGTCATAAAGGTGGGACCCTTAATCCTATGAGACAAGTGTTCTTTAAAAAAAAAAAAAAGTAAGAGATAGCAGATATTTCTCTTCCCGAGAGACAGAGAGTGATAGGCTGGCTATCTACAAGTCTGGAGGGGAGGCTTCATTAGTAAACAACCCAGTGGCTCTTGATCTTGGACTTTGGCCCCTAGAACTGTGAGAGGGTGGAGGAGGCTGGTTCTTAAGCCATTTAGTCTGTGGTATCTTGTCTGAGAAGAGTAAGCAGATTTGAACAGATCTTTTATCTTTTCTCAAGTTACCATCTCTATCTTATCTTAATTCTGCTCTTGAGACAGTTTTCAGATGCTTTGCTGTCCGGGTCATCACTAGCTAGATGTGTTCAAGTGTGTCATTGTCCTTTTTAAAATGGGAAACCCCAAGAAGAACTCAAGACTCTCTGGTGTTCTGAGTAGATTGAATATTGGACATTACTCTTCTAATGAAATCTAAGATTGTGTTAGGTAGTCCCCCAAATACCCAAGGCTCATGTCTGTGCCACCCTATATTTGGTCAATATTTTAGTCCAAATTCAGAATTTTATCTTTAATTTCAGCCTTCCTTTTTTTCCCCCCTTCAGAACTCTCTTTGGACCAATTTAGCGCTGGCAGTCTTCATGTTGTGTATTTTGGTCAGTCTGAGGGGCTATAACAAATTACCATAGGCTGGATTAAACAGTAAACATTTGTCACAGTTCTGGAGGTAGGAAGTTCAAGTTCAGGGTGGTGGCATGGTCATTTTCTAGTGAGAGCCTGGTTTCTGGTTTACAGAAGGATGTCCTGTTGCTGTGTCTTCACATAGCGGAAAGAGAGCTACTCAGCCCTCTGTTCTCTTCTCTCGTGACCTAATTACCTTGCAAAGGCCCACCTCCAGATGTGAGTACATTGGGATTAGAGTTTCAGCATGCAAGTTTTGGGGAGACACAAGCTCATTGCACTGTGTTCCTAATGTTGGCTGCCTAACCTGCTCCTGTACCTCTAGTTGTGGGGAGCTCACTCTTTTGCTGTAGACATTATTCCATTGTTTGGATTCCTTGAAGTATTTGAGGAATTATTTATGTTGAGTCAAAATTTGACTCTGTAACTGTTTTGTAATATAGCAGAAATTGTTCTGCCTGCACTTGACAGTTTCTCATAGACTTCCCTTTCCCCTCCTGTTATTTATTCTAAACAATATAATAATATTTTATGTAACATTTATTGGGGAAAAGCAATTCCATTTGTTTTCCAGTTCAAAAGGTATATAGATAAATAAATCTGTAATACATAAATAAAAGAGGAGCTTAATTGACAGTGGAATTTTGTATTTAGGTGTTTTTTTAATGAATAGCTTCCATCAGCTCATTCTCTATGAAAATAGATTGAGGTACTAAGCTATTCATTCCTTATTATTTTCATGAGTAAGATTCATACCTTCCTTCTCTGTTTAGTGTGATAAGCATTAAAGCTTTACCTGAACTCTTCATAACCCTACAAATCTAATTTCTTATAGACCCTTCTGTGGCAGATGTCTATCTTTTTTGTGCCCAGTTTTCTTTTTGTTGTGGTAAACCAAGGCAAATGGAGAACTGGACTCAGCCTCCCTGTGCTAAAGCCCAAGGGAGATGGACGTACCCAGTCCCACTTTTGGCCATCAGATAGGGCTCATGATTCTAAGGAGCTCTGAGTTCTGCAGTTTGCCTCTATTGACTGGTGGAGGCAGCTGGGCTGGTTGATGGGCGTCCAGCTGACGGTATGTATGGGCCAGAGCCTAGGTGGATGGAGGTGAGTGTCCACAGGAGTGGTGGAGTTGCAGCTGCAGCAGTGGCCCTAGCAGCATTCCAGCAGATGAGGCTGTTCTGTTGTAGGACCTTGGCAATGCTTTGCCCTGCCTGGTCCGGGTCTGAGTCTGCATCTGCAGGACAGTGAGCTCCCCGAAACCTTGCCAACAACTAGCACCTTTTCTGCCTAAGCTAACCTGAGTCATTTTCTTGTTTTTCACCAGGAACCTAGACAGGAATATCCTTATTTGAGTGTTTTCAAGTTGTGGTACCGGATTTTGGTTTTGAATCATCTCTGCCTCAGCACATCTGAGGTTTGGATGTACTAGTTAAGGAGTGTACTCCCTAGGGTGTATAATTGCTATTTATGTGGCAATTAGGAGCTGTATCTTCTCATCCTTAACTGATTAATTTTCAGGGTACTTTTGTAGGGAAGATTTGTTTGTTTTTTTAATTAAGTTCTATGCCCAACATGTGGCTTGAACTCACAACACTGAGATCCAGAGTTGTATATGCTCTACCGACTGAGCCAATCAGACATCTCAGAGAGGTTTATTTTTTGACCCTTTCAAAGCAGGTACTGATAGAATAGGCAGTTAGACATGACCTGGAGGCAAAAGTGGTGATAAATAGGTGACACAGAAGCCTGAGGGTACAATATCCTGATTTTGTGGCTTTTAACATCTTGGCCTTGCTGCTTCCAGCACCCTGGGGCTGACAGACTGATGGAGAGCCACAGGTGCAGAATCTGCCCTCTCCTCTTGAATGGCTGCCCCAGGGTATCGTGTGGCTTCATTATAATATATTATTATTGTGGTTTTGACCTCCCCCTCCACCCCCTACAGAGGAAGATGGCTCTGACAGTTCCGTTTATATTTGTACTTTGTAGGGCCAGAAACTCCCCCCCGCCTCAACCCTTAGGAGAAGTCCCTTAGATGATTGGAAACAACCTCAGTTGGACACTGCCCTAGCAATAACCTTCTGCAAACATAAAAAGACACCCCTGACAAGTGTGGTGGCCACCTCTGGGCCTGCCTGCTTTCCCATCTTGAGAGTGTACTGTCCTTAATGAACTGCTTTGTGCTTGCCGCTTTCTTTCTGGCTGTCTTTATTTGAGTGTGGATCCTCACATAAATCTTTCATGGGGAATCCAAGAACTGAGACCTCCATTCACACAACAAAGACTCTCCCGCTGGTAATAGTACTTTTATTTATTTTACTTTATTTTTTTAAGTGGGTTCCACACTTATTGTGGGGCTTGAACTCATGACCCTGAGATCAAGAGTCGCATGCTACTGAGCCAGCCAGGTGCCCCAGTAATTGTATTTTTTAAAAGAAGGTGATCAGGCAGGGAACATGCCAGGATGTTGAAATTTAGAATGTGGAGGGGCGCCTGGGTGGCTCAGTGGGTTAAAGCCTCTGCCTTCGGCTCAGGTCATGATCTCAGGGTCCTGGAACTGAGCCCCACATTGGGCTCTCTGCTCAGCGGGGAGCCTGCTTCCCCCTCTCTCTCTGCCTGTCTCTCTGCCTACTTGTGATCTCTGTCTGTCAAATAAATAAATAAACTCTTTGAAATTTAGAATGTGGAAAGTTTTGTAAAATGGCAAAGCTATGTCTGATTGGCTGGTAGGAAGGTTATAGTCAATTATGAACGTTGAAGTTTTTACCAAGCTCCATGGAAGGGCTCAAATTGCAAATAAATTTTAAGAAAATGAGGTAAGTTGGTTTATTGGTGTTTAGATATATTAGAGTAAATAAGGTTTTTTTTCCCCTCTTTTGCTGAGCATGTTATTTCTCACTTCAAAAACTAGATAGTTAAGAAATAATTAATGTTACCTTGCATACTTGTATATATTTGTATTATAATATATAATATAAAATAATTATAAATAAAATAAATTATAAATAAAAATAATAAATTATAAATAAAAATAAAAGTACTAGTATTATATTATTATTATCAGAAGTAAACTTTTTAAAGTCTTAAAGCTACATGTAACTTGGAGGGGTTTTAAAAACCCTTGTGGGCCACTCATAAGGAGACCATGTGTCTGTGGTGTCTACAAATGCATAATAATAATCCATCCTTTCAGAATATTTACTCCTTATGATTAGTATTTTCAGATTTCTGAAGCTCCTTAGGTTTACTTTAAATTACACCCATTTAGGGGTGCCTGGGTGGCTCAGTTGGTTAAGCGGCTGCCTTTGGCTCAGGTCATGATCCCAGCGTCCTGGGATCGAGTCCCACATTGGGCTCCTTTGCTCGGCAGGGAGCCTGCTTCTCCCTCTGCCTCTGCCTGCCACTCTGTCTGCCTGTGCTCGCTCTCTCTCTCTCTCCCTCTCTCTGACAAATAAATAAAAATTAAAAAAATATATATTAAAAAAATTACACCCATTTACATTAAGTTATAGGTAAGTTAACAGGAATTCAGGTCTGTGGAGTATGATAGACAAGGCTAATATTAATAATATGAATATTAATGATGCCAGTAGTATAACAATTTGGATATTGAATTTTCCTACAGATGAACATTAAAAATATCAAGGGCATTGAATTAATTTAATCTTATACTATCTTGTTGAAATTTGTCTTGCTTATTAGTCCATTTCTGTGAATACCATACATTGAACAAATAAGGCATAGTGTTACCTCATTTTAGAAATGGACACAACAAGCTGTAAGTATAAAATAATTTTTAATAGGACCTAAAACATGGATACTTTGTATTTCATTATTGACCCCCCCCCCTGAAATTTATATTGTTTTCTGGTCATTCCATAAATTCACATTGTACTGTGGATTTTGAAATCTAAATTTGGCTGTTTTGTTTTCAGGATTTCCTTAAGGTAGTATACTTTGTCAGGCACTTGAACAAAGAATGTTTGTGGGAAAGGGATTTTTAAAAGAATATAGGAGTATGATAAAACTTTACTCAGTACCTTAAAGCTGTTATTAAAATGGATCTCAGTAAGAGAAGGCATTTTGGAAAGCAAACTGAATATTAGCTCCCCCCGCCCTGCCACCTGACATGTTTATTAAATAAATAAATTTTATATCAAAACAGTAAGATTTTAAAGAATGTTATTCTTTTCAGAGTAGACTTTACTTATTTTTGTGATTTTACAGTAGCTTAACACATTGTTGGATCTTTTTACTTTGGAATTACATTTATATCCTCCATGGCATTTTGAAAAATTACCCACAGCAGTGATGGACCTTTATTTTTTTGTGGGTGGATTTTATTTTTGAATGAGGCTACAACTTTGAAAGTTTGCTATGTAGGCCAGGTGATAGCAAGCTGGGACACAATCTTTCTTTAGTGAGACATGAGGTGTGCCTATAAGGAATCCCCCTGTCTTACGTGATGTGAAAATTGGTTTTGGAAGTTACTTCAGAACAGGAATTCTAAATGATTTGCTCAGGATTTCTTGAAATAACAAGTGTGGTTTCCTGGGGAGACTCTTTGAATGAGGACAGTCCATTTAGACATACAAGTTCTATTTTTAAAAATAAAGTTCAAATACTTTATGATCTGCTTGTGAAATCTTCCTCAGTGTCTTAGTATCCTAATTAGGTAGAGTTGGACTTGGGAGCTGTTTTTTGGAGTTGGGAATTCTCAGTTACTGGGTAGAAATATAGGATGGTCTTAACCGAGGGCAATGGCTATCCTGAAGCAGTATAAAGTGTTTTCTGTCGGTGTGTGTAGATATTTTTGTTTCCCTTCAGGAATGGGTATGGTGTATTCACCACCTTTTCCAAGGGTTCTGGAACCCCAAAACAATTGAAAACCAAGAGTATCTTCCTTCTGTGGCAGTTTCAGGAATTATAGGGACATGGGTATGCATTTCTACACCCTGGTTCCTTGTAAATCTAGCTATCCTGAGAAGCTAAAGTCTTCCATGAGTGTAGTTGCTCATTTAGCTCCTTAGAGGGATCACCAGTTTAATTTTGGTGGTTTAGATTAGATCTTTCACCAGCCTCTTGTTGAACTTCTTGGATATTGGAAGCAATTCCCTTCATAGCATCTGGGAATATATGAGTGGGCCCTCAATACTTAATCCTAACTCTGTGCATTTGGAAGCAAGTTAAGTGTGGGAGAATACTGTTTTTTACCCACCCAGTCAGTTGATTTTCCGGATTACCTAGTAACTTGTAATCTTTGTGTGCTTTTTACATTTGGTTACTAACTTAATCATGTGACTCTTTTGGCAGTTAGAGATATTTTTTCTTTCTTTATTTTTTTAAAGATTTTATTTAATTGAGAGAGAGTAGGAGTGATGGGGAGGGACAGAGGGAAAGGGAGACCAGGCTTCCCTCTGAGCAGGGAGCCCAACTCAGGCTGGATCCCAAGGCTCTGGGGTCATGACCTTAGCTGAAGGCAGATACTTAACTGACTGAGCCACCCAGGCACCCCAGTTTGTGTATATTTTTAGTAAGTGTAAAGGAATCACTCCTGTCAACATATGTGGTCATATGCCTTTTCTTTATTATTATTATTATTATTTTAAAGATTTTATTTATTTGAGAGAGAGAAAGCACGAAGTGGGGAGGGGCAGAGGGAGAGGGACAAACAGACTCCCCACTGAGCAGGGAGCCGGAGTTGGGCTGGATCCCAGGACCCTGGGATCATGACCTGGGCTGAAGGCAAATGCTTAACTGACTTAGGCACCTTTATTGTTTAACTTTCTGGTTGAAATACTGAAGAGAACACTGTTGTTCTAAAAGTCAAAGGTGTTCAGGCACCTTATGGACCAGCTCATAGTTAAGAGACTTCAGCAAGGTGAATTTGGTATGTGTTAGGTATTCTGAAAATAGTTAAATGTACGAATAAGAAGAGCTAAGCATTGTCTACGTTTAGTGTGGTTACAGCATTTTACTGCTAGTAATCTTAAGATAATTTTGTAGAATATTTGAAGTAGAATCCCAGTTTGATAGGTCTTAGAACCTAAATGAAAAGAAAGCCAAGTAAAAGACTTTATGGAACAGTATATTCCCATTTGCCTGGAATAGTTTGGGCCAGGCAAGAAGGTTGGAATAAGTTTTTCTCTACATCTCTTAGTTTTGTTTATCAGAACTTCTGAAACATTTCCCTTGAATTACCCCTAAAATGCAAGTAACATTCCTTCTGTTCCTCTCCCAACCTTGCTTGAGTGCACAGGATCCTTGGTGCGTGAACATAAATTTTATGCCCATTTTTGCATTACATGTTAAAAATATATTTATTTTAATATAAAAATCAGGTTTTAAATGACTGTCTATTCAAACTGAACTCCAAGAAAATGTACCCATTGGTCCTGAGACTTTGTGTACCCCTTGGCATACTGCTGAGTAACGCTGAGGATTTGAAGATACCCATGTTTGAGAAGCATGGTTGTAGGGTATATTGGAAGCTAAGAGGTTTGGAGAAGTATGCATTTTAAAAAACTTCTTTGTTTGATATTGTTGTATAGACTGTAAAAACTTAATGAGAATTGGAATGGCAATCTCTTTTGCAAAGTATACAGTGTAAAAACTATAAAGGGAAACCTAACAAAAATGGAGTTGAGAGGTCAGAAGTGCCTTCACTTGTCAGTTGCAGAACTGACAGAGAGAGAGGTACTTTGCAAGTCCCTTCTACTTTACTACCCCAGCAGGAGAGAGAAGGGTTTTCTCCTTGTTCTGTAATAGTCCAGCCAACGAAAAGTCCCTACACTTGGAACTCCCAATTTACTCCCGTAGACTTTTTAACAGCCCCTCACAACTCCCTCCTTTTCTCTATAAAAGAGCGTTCCTTTCCTCTGTTGCCCAGACTTAGCTTTGGTTTTGCTATAGCTTGGTGGTTTGTGTGTCCTGAATTGCAATTCTCTGCAAAAAAATAATAAACCATTTTTGTTGGTAAGATAACTGGCACTTTTATATTTAAGGCTAATAGTGTGCAGTTGCCTGAGAAATCCGTCTTATCTCAGTGAGAAGCATTTCCTTTAAAATAGCCCAATGTATTCCACCATTTACTGAGAATCAGGCCAGCTGTTTGTTTCCCTGACTATAGGACTGTGTGCCAGCTGTAATCCTGGGAAAAGTTATACATCACATTTTTTTTTTTCCATTTTAAAAAGGGAGATTAAAATACTTGTTGCCTGCTCCTCTCATAAGGTGTTGTACGAAGGATTGATGAGATCATGCTAGTAATGTACCTTAAACTCTCTGGAAAAAATGGACAGGGAAAATACCAAATGTTATATTACCAGGAGTTTAACCCAGGTGTGGCTTTTACTCTGCCATTAAGCTTCTGCTTATTTTGTTTACTTGTTGCTTTAAACAAAAAAGTAAGTACTGTATTAAGCTTGACGCCCTTCCAGGAGGTGTGTCAAAATGAGGGGTAAGCCTTTTGGCCTCACATGTTTTAACTTGCTATCTATTTCAAGAATCCTGCAAGCTTGACTATTGCATGTTGGATTGGACACTTTTTCCGTAGGCCTCTTACTACATTTTTCAGCTATAAGTCTGTTTGTGGGACTCGTGTCTTTAATAACTCTAGGCTGTCATTTTAAAAGAATATAAACTTTGTGCCCTACTTGAGTAATAAATTGTCATTCTGGCAACCTGATGTGTGTTCTCACCAGGGTAGATTGGGTGCATGCTAAGGAGAGGGCGGATGAGACGAGAGAGAACAAGGCCTTGCCAGTGAATCCTATGGTCCTTTTGTGAATGGCCCAGTAGGGATGCTGAAACCCTCTCTGTGTAGATCTACCCCTGATCTCATTTGGGGAGACCTCTTGGGCTTGGCAGGATGTGCTCATACATCTTTATGTAGCCAAAACCTGACTGATAGAATAACTGAGTTTAAAAGTCAGATGCCAGAGTGTTCAGAAAGGCATTACTTCTGAATTATCAATGAATGAAGCTACTGTAATAGAAGCTACTGTAATAGAAGTTTAAAATAATGTTGATATTCAGGATGGCAGAATTGGGGGAGTTGGGAAGGAGATGGGAGAAATATAATTTTAAACTTTTAAGATTCCATTGAAGTATAATGCTTAATTGTTAGTGATTCTAAGCAATGAGTTAGGCACATTTAAAAATAGCTTTTAACATGAACGAACTTATTTATAAGTTGGACTTCAATGAAGAATAAGTTGGCCATGCAAATTGTTTTTACTGGTCTGTTTTAAACATTTCAGGGCTGAGATTTTAAGAAAAAAAAAAAATTTTTAGGCGGTTAAAGCAAAACATCTGACCTAAAAACCACATTAATTATAATAATAGTCTGTTGTGTAGCTCAATGAAGTAATATGTGTCACTTTTTTTTTTTTATAATGTTTTCTTAGAGTTTCAAAATATGCAAAAGGGGTGGCTTGGAAGTAAAATGGAGACCAGTGAATTGAGAATAGTTGTAGAGACAGGGGTCTTTTGTGCCTCTCTGGGTAAAAACATCCAGTGCAGAGCCACTCTGCACTCCAGCAGCTTTGGAAATCAAGGGAGGCCTTGCAAAGAGAGAAGTTAAGAGTAGTTGGTTGCTCATGAAGTAGCACTGTAAGGAGGAAATCATTGCTTGTGCTCTGAATTGGTTCTGAGGCCACTGAGTCCTTGAAATAAGAAAGTAAGTACTCCAGGGTTTTAAGGAGTAAAACATTATTTTGATTAAGTGTAACAAGAGATGTTGATTAGAATTAGAGAATAATATTGCTTAGAACTGAATTGAGATATTTTGTCTGTAAATCTAGGCAAATACAGGTGGAAAATATGCTATAAATGTGCTGTCTTCTTAATGAGATATTATATTTTTGGTAGAAAGTACTGAAATGTGTAAATTTCATTATTTTCATAACTCTTCTTTCCTCTGTACATGAAGAAGGCCTGCTTCTTTTGGCTAAACTACTGAAAGCAGGACCAACATTTCTAGAGGGGTAGCAAGCAAATCATACAAGTATGGAATACCCAAGATGAAAGGACCCAGCCTATGAGGCCAGTTTGATAACTCCTACTCTTTCCAGTGATGTATTTGCTTCATGTTGTAATAATGTGGCCTCTATAAATATTGCTGTTTCACTAAATTTGTCCTTCTGAGTAATTTTTTTAAAATTAACATATAATGTATTATTAGCCCCAGGGGTACAGGTCTGTGAATTGTCAGGCTTAAAGACTTCATAGCACTCACCAAAGCAAATACCCTACCCAATGTCCATAACTCAACCACCCTCTCCCTACCCCCCTCCCCCGGCAGCCCTCAGTTTGTTTTGTGAGACTAAGAGTCTCTTATGGTTTGTCTCCCTCCCAATCCCGTCTTGTTTCATTTTTTCCTTCCCTACCCCCAAACCCCCACTTTACCTCTCAAATTCCTCATATCAGGGAGATCATATGATAATTGTCTTTCTCTGATTGACTTATTTTGCTCAGCATAATACCCTCTAGTTCCATCCATGTTGTTGCAAATGGCAAGATATCATTTCTTTTGATGACTGCATAGTATTCCATTGTGTGTGTATATATCTATATATCTATATATATATATCACATCTTCTTTATCCATTCATCTGTTGATGGACATCTAGGCTCTTTCCATAGTTTGGATATTGTGGACATTGCTGCTATAAACATTTGGGTGCACGTGCCCCTTTGGATCACTACATTTGTGTATCTTTAGGGTAAATACCCAGTAGTGTGATTGCTGGGTTGTAGGGTAACTCTATTTTCAACTTTTTTGAGGAACCTTCTTGCTGTTTTCTAGGTGGTTGCACCGGCTTGCATTCCCCTTACTCCACATCCTCGCCAGCATATGCCATTTCCTGACTTGTTAATTTTAGCCATTCTGACTGGTGTGAGATAGTATCTCATTGTGGTTTTGATTTTTATTTCCCTGATGCTGAGTGATGTGGAGCACTTTTTCATGAGTCTGTTGGCCATCTGGATGTCTTCTTTGCAGAAATGTCTGTTCATGTCCTCTGCCCATTTCTTTTTTTCTTTTTTTTTTTTTTTAAAGATTTTATTTATTTATTTGACAGATAGAGATGACAAGTAGGCAGAGAGGCAGATGGAGAGAGGGAGAGAGGAGGAAGCAGGCTCCCTGCCGAGCAGAGAGCCCATTGCGGGGCTCGATCCCAGGACCCTGGGATCATGACCTGAGCCAAAGGCAGAGGCTTTAACCCACTGAGCCATCCAGGCACCCCACCCCTCTTTTTTTTTTTTTTTTTTTTAACATTGTAATTTTTTTTTATTTTGATTTTTTAAATTTCATTTCAGTGTAACAGTATTCATTGTTTTTGCACCATACACAGTGCTCCATGCAATACGTGCCCTCCCTAATAACCACCACCAGACTCCCCTAACCTCCCACCCCCCGCCCCTTCAAAACCGCTTAGGTTGTGTTTCAGAGTCCATAGTCTCTCATGGTTCACCTCCCCTTCCATTTTCCCTCAACTCCCTTCTCCTCTCCATCTCCCCATGTCCTCCGTGTTATTTGTTATGCTCCACAAATAAGTGAAACTGTATGATAATTAACTCTCTCTGCTTGACTTATTTCACTCAACATAATCTCTTCCAGTCCTGTCCATGTTGCTACAAAAGTTGCATATTCATCCTTTTTTAAAAAAATTTTTTAATTTTTTATAAACATATAAAGTATTTTTATCCCCAGGGGTACATGGCTGTGAATCGCCAGGTTTACACACTTCACAGCACTCACCATAGCACATACCCTCCCCAATGTCCATTACCCC